>JAODAL010004377.1:77500-157692 GCA_025379985.1 Phyllomedusa bahiana | reverse complement strand
GAGATCGGGCCCTTCATATCTGAGACTGGCTAATAAAAGGAAAATATTAATATGGGCTAAAGAACACAGACATTAGACAGAGGAAAATTGGAAAAAAGTGTTATGGACAGACGAATCGAAGTTTGAGGTATTTGGATCATACAGAAGAACATTTGTGAAACACAGAACAACTGAAAAGATGCTGGAAGAGTGCCTGATGCCATCTGTCAAGCATGGTGGAGGGAATGTGATGGTCTGGGGTTGCTTTGGTGCTGGTAAAGTGGGAGATTTGTACAAGGTAAAATGGATTTTGAATAAGGAAGGCTATCACTCCATTTTGCAACGTCATGCTATACCCTGTGGACAGCGCTTGATTGGAGCCAATTTCATCCTGCAACAGGACAATGACCCAAAGCACACCTCCAAATTATGCAAGAACTATTTAGGGTAGAAGCAGGCAGCTGGTATTCTATCTGTAATGGAGTGGTGCACCAGATCTCAACCCCATTGAGTTGTTGTGGGAGCAGCTTGACCGTATGGTACGCAAAAAGTGCCCATCAAGCCAATCCAACTTGTGGGAGGGGCTTCTGGAAGCATGGGGTGAAATCCCTCCAGATTACCTCAGCAAATTAATAGCTAGAATGCCAAAGGTTTGCAATGCTGGAATTGCTGCAAAGGGAGCATTCTTTGACAAAAGCAAAGTTTGAAGTAGAAAATTATTTAAAATAAAAATCACTATTTCTAACCTTGTCAATGTCTGGACTATATTTCTATTCATTTTGCATCTCATTTGATAAATAAAAGTATGAGTTTCCAGGGGAAACACAAAATTGTCTGTGTGACCCCCAACATGTTTTGCAATAATTAACTTAATTAACAAGAGTACCATCCACATAGATGAGTGTGCCCAGAGAATGCTACAACCATTTTATTCAGACCGTAATGCTGCCTCCACCAGCTTGTGTTCCTCCAGCATTAGTTCTTTCAGCACTTCAGCATCCACAACATCAGTTCAAAGTTTAGGACAATAGTTAAAACTTGACTTTTTTCCAAGAGGTTTAAAAGTATACACTCCATGTAGGGTTACAGAGGCTCTGATGTGTTTTTTACACAACCTTACTCATAGTCATAGTGTTGAGTTTCAGTACACGACCTTACTCATAGTTAGGGCACATCCCCATGGCATAGGACAAATACCGGCCTATTTGACGGCCGGTATTTGTCCTCTTTTGCACTTGTCCTCACGGCCGCGGGCGGGGGGGGGGGGGGGGGCTTTTTCTCCGCGATAAGAACCGGACGGAAGAATGTGCTTGCTCAATGCTTTGCCGCCGGACCGCTGCACGGGTTTTCCATAGAGCACAATTGTGCTCATTTCCGGCCAGTTTTTTAGGCAGTCTGAAAAACTGCAAACCGGCTGAAAAACCGACCGAAAACCGAACATGCCCTTAGGGCGCATTCCCACTGCACGCCGGTATTTGTCCTGTTTTGTGCCCGTCCCCACGGCCGCGGGGGGACGGCTTTTCTCCGCGATGAGCGGAGAACAGCCCTCCCATTGAGAAGCACATCTTCCGTCGGGAAACCGGACGGAAGATTGTGCTTCTACAATGTTTTGCCGCCGGACCGCCGGCGGCAAAACCGTCCGACGGCAAAACCAGTGCAGTGGGGACTGCTGCACAGGTTTTTGCTGGGAGACAATTGTGCTTTTTTTCCCGGGCCCGGGTTTTTCAGGGGGTCTGAAAAAAAAACCAAACCGGCTAAAAAAAACCGGCCAAAAAACCCCTTCCCGTGGGGACATCCCCTTATTGTGGTGACTATGAAAAAAGTTTTTTGAACTGAAACATGTCAGAACCTGTGTAACCCTATATGGAGTGTATTCTTTTCAACTTTTGGGAAATTTAAAAGTAAATTTTTTCCCAATTTAAATTATATTTTGGGAACGATGTGGTGGATGCTGGAGATCCTTTGTTTCCTTTGTTTCACCTCCGTTGCAGCAATCATCCATGATTAAGAAGTTTGGTGAGCTGACGCTAATCTCTTTGACCTCACATTAATGGTACGCGGTGCTCCGCTGTTTCCACATTGCTTTTTCATAATGTTAGTACAGGCAGTCCCCAAATTACAAACCCTTCTGATTTCATTGTCCCCTAGTTACAAAACGAAGGAAATTATGTTTGGGAAACCTTTGGGTTTTGTAGGGCCAGGGGTTTCCCCAGAAAAAAGTCACCGTGGCACTACAAGTTCCCGCATGCCCAGCACCCCATGAGGGGAAAATGAAATGCAATCTTTTTAACAAGGGGACGACAGCAAAAAAAATGTTTAAAAATCCTTCCCCGCACTATTTCCCAAAAAAAAAAAAAACCTTTTTGCTGGTGTTTCATTTAATAAATATACCTGTTCCGGGCCTTTTCATACAAATTCAACTTAAGAACAAACCTACAGTCCCTTCCCGTTCATTTAACCCCGGGGTTTCCTGATTTCCCCCAAATCACAACACACTTTTCCCCCAACCCGCATGTAAAAAAGTTTTTTAAACTGCACAGCTTAAAAAATATTATTACCCTTGGCCTGAAAGCCAGTAATCTTTCCTTTTTGAATCCATGATTTAAAAAACTATTTACCTTTTGAAAGTCATGAGGGATATGAGAACAGACAAACCCATTTCCCCCACCTTATCTCCCCCCAAACCCGCTCACCCACGGGGAATTCCTTCATGAGTATGTGCTGCTGGGGAAAAATAGGAGAGGTCATTTTAAAAATTTACTCCACTGGGTAATAACAAGGTCAATAATTAAAAAAGTAAGGACTAAGTAAGTTTGTTCCATGAAAGGGTTTTCAAGAGGCTCCAATTCTTTTAATTTTCAGTTTTAAATGAATTTGACACGGTCACATCACATTTTCAAAACCCAATCGTTATTGCTTTATTTCTATGCTTCAAAAATCTTTAGTAGATGCCAACAAAATTCCGTCTCTGAAAAGGCATTATTCACATTTTGTTGAGTTATAGGTTTCTTTTTGATTTCCCATGTCATTTCATCTACTGTGTTGGCAGCAACAGAGATTCATATAGGAATGTGCAAGTGTCCATTTCCCGTACAATGCAAAGTATAGGAAAACAATAAAACAAATCAATCTCCTGCCCTGTACTCGGATCAAAGGAACATGCTACAAAAGGAAGAGAGATAGAAGAAGCACAAAACAGCTGCATAAAAGCGGAATACAGAAGCTACAAGTACTGCATTGCCGTCCACTACAACATGTAGAGGAATATTCTCCTTCAGTTTCTGAAAAAAGGGAAACCAGTGTGAAAATTTTTAACCCCATCAAAGAGGTTGGGATATTGTGGAGATATTTTGTATATTTATATTTTATATATTAAAAAAAAGATAGATAGATAGATAGATAGATGGATACACTCATGCATATACATGTAAATATATACAATTATATCCACACATTTCTAAATGAACATGAACTTTTACCTTTTTGTTCATCATATAGCACCATTGCTTTCTGTGAAGGTCATTGGTGATGGTGTACCGTCATTGAAAAAAGATTTTTTCTTTCCATTATTATCTAGAAACCTGATATTATGAGCTCGGACGATTGGCATAAGGAAATTGTAATGTATAAATCCTAGCAAAATTGTACTAGATAGCTTTTTACCGCTTTCTGTGTTTCCAGTGACAATCATATACTAGCGGAGCACAAATCCATCAGACATTTTGCTGGTACAGGCAAATTTTTGTAACTAGAAAATAATGTAGGGGATTTCTGCTAAGAGATAAAATACTTACGTTATGTTACTGTTTATAAAAATCCAGGTTGATATATAAGTTTATTCTATATCTTAGGATATGTTCACACAGCTGTTTTTGGCGCTGTTTTAGGAGCGTTTCCTCAACTTAATCTTCATTGATTACTAAGTAAAATAACGTTGTAGTTCACACAAGACAAGGTTTTTCCGAGCGTTTTCCCACACCTCTTTGGACACTATTTTGGGCGCCGAAAAAGAAGTATCATGTCAATTCTTCAAGTGTTTTCAAGGCTGAAAATCCCCATAAGAATGAATAGAGAGCTTCAAATCCTCATCCAAAATGCAGTTTTTGAAGCATTTTTGGCGCTTTTTTCAGCTCGGTTTTTGCCCTGGCTATAAATTTGTATGGGTGTTTCAGAAAGAACACAGTGTAGGAAAACCTCGAAAACCTGATCAAAACTTGATTCAACTCTCGTCAAAACCTTGTCTGAAAAGTGCTATTTTGAAGCGCGTTTCAGACAAGGTTTTGACGCTGACGTTTTGACGCTGAAATTTCAGCATCCAAATCAGATGTGTGAACACACCCTTATTGTATTATTGTTATTATTTGCAGACACTCCAAAAGAAATAATGGCTATAAAGAGGTTGTCCAGGAATTGCTTTATGAGGATGGGGCAGGTTAAAAAAAAAAAGTTATACGTACCCATAGATTCCCCAGCTGCTCTGTTGTGGAGCTCCTCAGTGATCCTCTGCCTTGACATTTTCTGGTTCTTGCCCCGATATACAGAAGAGGATTGCACTCCATTGTAAGTGAATGGAACGTGAGCCAAACCCTGTGTAGGACAAAACCCCTTTTCAAGAGGGAGATATCAGGGGGCTCCTTGTGGCAATGCAGGGACTTATAACTTTAAAAAAAATTACCTACCCTGGCCCCATTAAACAATTTGCTGGACAACCCCTAGCCAGTCCAAGCGGACTTTCGATTAAAATGTAATGCATAAACTACATTGTAACATGTGGAGGTGGATCCACTCTGCAAGCCATGATGTGGTGTAAGGCCCCACCGGAGAGAAACAGAGAGAGAGAGAGAGAGAAGCTGCGGTATGGCCCTTTTTACAAGGTATCCCATTTTAGTGAATACTGGCATTCCCCATGGAAAAACGATTCAAGGCATCTTTTGTTAAAAGATTAGTTGGAAAAAATAGAAAAAATGGCACAAAAAGGGGTCCAAAGCTAGATGCTCCTGATTTTTTTAAAACGTATTTTATTATAAACCAACCTATCTGGAAATCTGATCCTATCACACCACACCACCTTCACACCATATTTCTGGTTCCTGTTTGCGGTATCCATTGTGGTACCAAGAAAAATGCAACATGATAGATACTCCAGTGTGACCATGACAGGGCCATAGAGATCTACGTACCAAGTGTGGTCCGAGTTGGACTATGATGGCCCTATTTACTGAATGTGTATGCTCTCTGCAGTGGACAGAAAAATCTGGTTTACCATAACTTTTAAACCCCAAAGCGGAAACCAAAAATTTTGGTAAAAAAAGGGGGAAAAATAGCCCAATTTAAATAAGGGTTTACCCCGTTACAAACCGAATTATCTATTGGAAAAACATTTTTTTCTGTTTTAACAGATGCCAGGATTGGATGAAAAAAAACATGTAAAGGGCCTTAAATTTATAACTGGGGGAAAATAACTAACTAAAAAACTTACAGAGCCCTGTTTTTACGACCTGCTCCTAAGAAGTTTTAGACTCCAACTTCCTGTTTAGGCTGGGTGTTTTTTTTACAAAACATGATGATATTTATCTTTGCTATTCCCATGGCCTGTTTTGGGGGGAATTGGGGATAAACAAGGGTTAAAGTATAGCGCCAAAGGTTATAGTTTGTACGTGTAAGAAACAGCAAAGGGGGACCCCCCATTTCCGCTATGGCTCTAGAACAAAGAGAGGTGGTCAGTAACTTACAGAAGCTTAAGTACACAAGCAGGAGATAAGGATTGCTCTAGCTCTGAAGGGAAACAAAATCATAACAGCAATGTGTTTGGTAATAGTCTTTATTTACATTTGCCTACATGTTTAAAGCTAATCAATAAAATGGGAATACCCCTGTAAGTAGTCAACAGCTCTGAAAGAGATCTTGTGAACTGTACTTTTTGACTTCTTCAGAAACCAGAATCGCAGACTGCACCACCGATTTTCAGAGCTGTGATGCTCATGTTATAAACTAAGAAACTGTAAAGAACATTAGTAAACTTTGAGTGTTCTTAATGGATGTAATTCTACTCATTAGTGTAATTAAATTAGAGCATAACACCAATGCCCATATTTAAATTGGTCTGTCAGTGTAACAGAGTTTCTTTAGCTACTTGCTGACTGTTCTCCAGCTTTAAATATCCGGTCCATGGCAGTCTAACCTTATAGGAACATTCTTTATTACAGTCCCCGCCTTCTCGATCTCTGCTTCGCGTGATAACCAGGACTCAGTAACTGCAAGAGCTGCTGGGTCTTAAAAGGGTTTTGACAAGAAGTGAGTTCCTTACCTTTTATCTGCTCAGGAGAGAAGTTTAACTAAGCATAATGAGTCACGGGGGAGGGGGTGCTGAGAGCCAGGGAGCAGGGAGCGTCTGCAATGTTTACTCAAATAATTACATTGCAACCAGTGGATTCTCTATACAAAAGACACAAGCTTATTCACTGCTTTTCCTCCCCAGTCCCTTGCAAGCTCTTTCTTGTTCCCTGTCATCAGATAAGAAGTGCAGACAACGCAAGCGGGGCAAGATCAGCTCCTGTCAGTGTCCTGGTCGTGTCTAATGTAAACTGTCAGGAAACTAAGGGCATATAAAGAAAGCTGTAGCTCTCAGAGGCTTCACTTTTTGTAATCACATATATTTAGAAAAGTGGTTAACTACCCATTTTGGAGGATCCCACATCAGCATTACATCGTGGCAAAACCCCTTTAAAAGAGAAGATAAAGTCAGCAGCCAGTGCAGTGGATGTATTTCCCCTGGACTTCCCCATTAGCTAGGACTAACATATCAGGGTAAATCAGAAAAAAAAAAGTGATATAAAACTGTCTCCCAATATTATGGGAGGCACAGTATGTAAAATAAAATAATAATAAAAAAGATACACATACAATACATACAATATTATCAAAATTAATGCTAACAACCCAAACCATTACTTTAAGCCACACCCAAATGACCCTAAAATGTTAAATAATCCTATATATAAATATCTGTGATGGAAAAGTCATACAATTAAAAAGCTTATTTTAGCACCACTTTTGTTAAAAATAAATTAATAATGTGAAAAACAGAGTTTTTTTTACTATTTTCCCTCATATTCAAGAAAAAAACTAATGTAAAAATTACACAAAAAATAAAGCCTAACTGATATCAGAAAAAGACAAAAATTTGAAGAATAACCAAGTGCAAGACATTGTTATAGGGACCAACCACACATGGACTATGAAAAGACAAATGTACCTGATCAGAAAAGGTGGGTAAATGACCAATTCAAGAATTGGTTAAAGGTTTTCTTTCTAAAAAGTAGGTGTAGGGGGTACTTGAACTAAATACTGTAGTTGAATACTGCTAGACTAGCGAAAGCACAACCACCGCAAACTCAACTTAGTAATGTGGTGCTGTGCTTGGCTTTTTTTTTATCAGAGCCATAGATTTTAAATGGGGTGGCAAGTTATGTTTAAATGCCACCCTAGTCAAACTTCTCCTAGGTGAATTGGATGTATGGATGGGCATGGAGGTATTTTAAATAGACATATTGGAAGTGCCACATATCATGGTTTTCTTTTTTCTAAGTTGGACCTTAACATTGGTTGGCTTTTATTATTATTTTTATGTATCTATATGATATGTGTTTGATTTGATGGCTCTTTGCGGTCGTATTTTTTATCGCAAATTAATAAAGGTTAAATCTTAATTGTGGTACACCCCTTTAGTGATATTAACAATCTTGAGGGTCTCACAACACAATACATCCCTGCAGGGATTGACTAATAGCCTGCTACTGCTCCAAATAAATAACAGTAAATGCAGTTTGTGCTAAAATAAAGGCAATTTTCCGACCTTGTACCAATTATTGGTCAGTCATTACAAATATGCTTTGTTAGACATGCATACACTTCCTTTCTAGCGCTTTCATACGCTTATTCCGTTCACTTTAGAGAAATGGCAATTCTGAAAAGGTTATAGTAATCAAGACATGACAAGATAAAACCAGGAACTGCATTTTTCATGAGAAAGTGGAAATTTTAATCATAGTTACTGAAGATCTGGCTATCAAAAATGCATATGTCTTTCCATGTTACTGCCAGTGACAACATTTAATATTTGCATAAAAAGAGTGCAAAGCTGTGGAGCACTTATTAAAAATGCATTACATCCCTGCTTTTTCATTGATAGATCATACTAACTGACAACTCAACTACAATATGATCTTCAGCACTTAATTACACAAAATCCTACATAACCTACACAGCATCAAGCTAGCTATAAATAATAAAACTATATTAAATTTCACCTACCTTAGGGTCATGTATTCCAGAAAGTTCCTCATAAATTTTTTCCCCGACCATGACAGCTGCCAAATTAGCAGTATACGTTGATAGACAAAACAAACAAAAAATAGCCCAAAGATTCATTAGAAATCGTCCGGTCCAGCATTTTGGAGTTTTGATAGCAGCTGTCCTGCCAAACAATATGGCGTAACACACATTTAGTGCAGAGGAGAAAGAAAAGACTTTGCTGCGGTTTCGGCCATTTGGGGTCATACCAAAGGGGCTTTTCCACTCATAAAGTGTTAGAAATACTGCAGTTATGTGAAGAGATACAAAAATCCCCAGCCACATGGTCCAATGAAGTGGCCACATAAAAGCTCCAATAGGTGCTGCTGTATCTTTACTCCTTACTAAAATACCTAGACTTGTTGAAAAGAAGGGACTTGTGAAATCGATGACTTGACTTCTCGCTGTGTTGATACTAAACGAGGTCACAGCCATGTGAGCAGCACCACTGAGAAGATCTCCCACAAGTCCTGTCCAATGACCGTTCTTCCAAGCGCCATACTTCCCATCGCCAACTATATATAAATCAAAATCAAAGTTCAAATCTTCTGCCAATTTTTCCAACAGATCAATGCAATAACCATAGCAACATTTTTTGTACTCAATTGGCACTGAGTCATTGCCGCTTTGCAAACTTTCAAAAAGATTGTCTAATACTCCTGAATCATTCGTCATGGGATCTAAGCATAGTTGTCCTGCCGGACACTGGCCATCAGAATCTACATTTCGTGTAAAGACAAATGGGGGCTCGACCAAGGTCACAACTCTAGGTGTAATCGTGTTGGCTGTTGGTAATAATTTTTGTGCCTTTGAGCCTGGTCTGGCCACAGTCCATAATCCATGATAATTTTTTTATCCTGCCAGCTTCCAAGTCGTGTCCACATGGGGTTTCCTACTGGATCATGTTGTAAGTTCCAGATAAAATAATGGTTTTCGGAGTTGATAATTGAAGAGTCTTTAACTTTAATATGTCCACTAACACCACTGAAAGTTGTGTTTGTCAAAAACCTGTTGAAATAAAATACACGAGATGAAGATTATATCATTTTCCAAAATACCAAGTTAAAGATTACAATAATAATGAACATCCAGATGTGATAAAGTATACAGAATGATTTTTTTTATATAAAGGTTCAGAAATGTAAATGATTTGTATTTGTATAAATAAGGAAACGTACAGTAAATTCATTTTGGGTTTTTACCATTCCAGTTAGTATTAAAGAGGTTTTCCAACCAAGTAAAATTGACGCGGGAAGCTAAAAAATTTAATAATAAACATTTTCACCATTCATCATTATTAATAATCCTGTACCATTTTTGTTTTAACTGCTACCTTATTGATCCATAGTGTACAGCTTGTCTTTAGGGGATCCAACCAGTGAGGACAACTCTTCAGTCCTGGCTGCACATGCTCAGACTTCACCTCTCCTCTCCACCAGCTACTGTCAATTTATTACCTACCTAGTAATCACACACATTCACCCCGTGCCCTCTTTCCACTTCAGTCCTCTATACTCATATACTCTATACTCAATAATTAGTCAGATACTGCAGATAAGCCACTGACTTCTAAGCTGAATGCATCTAGCAGCCAACCTCTCCTACCCATTGTTTGCTGTGAGCACATCTTATGTATAATGCATTACTTATTTTTCCCCCCTGAGCCAAAACAAACTTTTTGCACACTTTAAAGTGCTCCTGATTTAACTTTATGGGGATCCTAGGTTGAAGTAATTTTATTTATAATATATAAATAAAATATATATAATATAAAACATATCCCAGTGCCAAAAAAAAAGGGTAAAAAATTTTTTAACAACATTTAAATTTTTAAAGGGTCCATATCTCACCATCCACTGCACTTTGAACCTGGGGCTATCATCTTTTTTGTAACAATAAATTTTGGGCTACCCTCATACATAAATTTTTGATTTTTAAAACTAAAAAGGGAAAAAGCTTAGTTATGCAAAAATCTTGTCATGTAACGAATTTTTTACGGGTTTTGGGGGCTAAAAAAACTAAAGGGTTCTAGATTTTTTTTTTTAAATTTTTTTTTTTTAAAATCCCCCCTTGGCCCTTCTCAGCACTGCCTGCCCCTTTTTGGGCATGCCCCAAAAACAGTTTAAAAAACATGTCCCCACCAACAACTGACCCCAAGGTCTCTTCAAAAAGTTGCAAATGTTTTCCCACTAAAAACCCCCGTAAAAACGGGCGCCCCGGGACCCGCCATTTTCCTACATTTTTTCCCCCCCAAAGAAAGTAAAATTTAAAACTAATACAAAGACCAACAAATTCCCTTCAAAAAAAACATCAACATTTTAAAAAATTTCTGTATACTCTCAAGATATATAGGGTAAAAATCAAAGAAATAGGGGCCTTTTTTTCCCAAATAAAAAGTTTTTTTTCCCCTTCAGGTTAATAGTAAGTAGTTTTGAAACAGAAAAGTAAATTTCCCCTTTCCTGTCCTAGGTCAGAATCGCTAGCGAGAAGTGTGGTTGCCTCTAAAAATTTTTTTGCTCTTTTTTGATAAATTAAAAAAAGCAAAAAAAAATAAAATTAGAAAACTATTATGTTGCAAATTTTCCTTGTTTTGCCTAGAAAAAAAGGAAAAAAGATTAGCACCCGGGGATATATAAACCTTTTTTTCTGAAAAAAAGGGTAAGTACCCAAATCACTTTTGGGGCGACCGGGTTTGGTTTATCCAGCTTTTTAAATGAATCTTTGTTAGTGTATAAAAAGTGTATGTATCTGTACACGTGGTGTTATTTGTTCTATATGTAGACTGGTAACTAGTGTTGAGCGATTATTATCGACAAAGTTTGAAAAACGGCAAAGGGTTTTTTGGTTATCCCGGAAATTTTTAAAACATGGGGGATAATTTTTGGTTTTAAAAACTGTGGGGATCATCAAATTTAAAATCCCCGCCTTTTTTTGGGGCTTCCTTAATTTTGGGGGCCACAAATCAATTACAAATAGAACAGGGTGAGGGTTGTGGCGACGTCATACGGGGTGTTAATGGTTGGGAATTTGGGTGGGAAAAAACACATGACCTCGTTTTTCAAAAGAACACCCTTTCCCGTTTTACCTCAGTGTCTCCCGCGTCCCCAAGCAGGGAAGGGGTGCGCTCTGCTGTGGGCCAAACAGCTCAGCGAAAATTTTTATATTTTTTTTCACAGAGAAAACCCAACCCCACTATTAGCTGTGATCCTTACAAATTTTTGGTTTGATAAGAGATTTGGAAGATTTTATAAAGTTTTTGGTAGGAATTGTAAAAGGGGCATCAAATGCTGTAAAGTCACGGGGGGGGCGGAAGGGGGGCACCCGCCGGGGAAAACAGACAAGCCCCTATAAAAATACTGGATAAAGTTCACCCAAAACTTAGTTTAGACATTTCAAAAAGTTTTTTTTTATTAAAAAGTTTTCTAAATTTGGAAAATTTTTCCCGGATATTGGGCAGCCTGAACCCTTTTAGGATACACAAACTTTTCTAGTAAATGCAGGGCTCTTTGGGTTTGAAAGCAAAACTCCCCCTTTTTTTATCATTTTACATTTTCAGATAAAGGGGTTTTATTTTTTAATTTTGCCCCATTTTCCCCTTTTGTTGATAAAAACCACCCTTTCCCCTTAAAAATTTTAATCCCCGCAAATTTTAAATCACCCAGGTGAATTGAAAGGTGCCAAAAATTTTTTTTTAAATTATACGAAAAAACAACTCTAAAAAAGAATACTGGAAAAAAAAAGTTCACCCCAAAACCCTTTGTGTAGAAAATTGGGAAATAGCTTTTTTTAAATTAAAAGGTTTTTTTATTGAAATAAATTTTTCCCGGATATTGGCAGCCTGAAAATTACAGGGGTAAAAACATCTTTTCTAGTAACTGCCCGGTCTCTTGTTAGGTGCAAAACCCCCCCTTTTTTTATCCAAATATACAAATTTTAGATAGGTGTTAATTTTTTAAATTTTTCCCTTCCCCCCCCTTTTTTGATATATCCACCTTGGGGCTTAAATAAAAACCAGCAAGTCACACAGGGTTTATAAGGGGCCAAAAAAAACCCTTTTAATATCCGAATAAATTTCAAACGTGTTTTTTTTTTCTTTTGCCGCACTACAGCTTTTGTTCATTGAGGCCCCATGCACTTAAATGTGAATACTGCAATTTTTTTTTGACACCACAGGTAATTGATAGGGGCCCAAAAAAAAACCCTTTTTTTATCCAAATACTTTTTAAAATATGGGGTTTTTTCACTTTTGGGGCCCGGCCAGGGTTTTTTTGATTAAAATTCTACTTTGCAGTTTAAATTTTTAAAAAAAGCAATTTTTTTAGTCACCACAGGTTTAATTGATAGGGGCCAAAAATACCTTTTTTTATCCCAATACATTACAGATACTGTTTTTTTTCACTTTTTTGGGCCCCTTCCAGATTTTTTGATAGAGCCACCTTGCAGGTTAAATTTTAAAACCACTATTTTGTAGTTTTCCACAGGTGAATTGATAGGGGGCCCAAAAAAAACCTTTTATTATCCAATACCAAAATTTCAAAAAACGTGTTTTTTTTAAATTTGGGACTACACTTTGATCATTTAGTCACCTTGCACTTAAATGTGAATACGCAATTTTTTTAGTCACCACAGGTGAATTTTAAAAGATGCCCAAAAAAAAACCCTTTTTTTATTCCCCAATACATTACAGAAAACTTGTTTTTTGCACTTTTTTCCCATCCAATTTTTTTGATAGAGCCACCTTGCAGTTAAAAAATGAATCCAGCAATTGTTTTATTACCACAGTTGGGAAATGAAGGGGGCCCAAAAAAAAAAACCTTTTTTTTATCCGAATACATTTCAGATAAAGTGTTTTTGACTTTTGGGGCCACTACAAACTTTGTTTTTGAGGCACCTTTCACTTAAAAAGTGAATAAATGCAATTTTTAAGTCACCCAAAAGGGGAATTGTTGGGGCCAAAAAAAACCTTTTTTTTTTCCGAAAACATTACAGATAAGTTTTTTTTTTGCACGTTGCCCCCCCCCGTCCAGATTTGTTGATTTGAGCCCCCCTTTCAGTTTAAAATTTTAAACCAGGGAATTGTGGGAGTTTTCCCCCAATGGTGAAATTGATAGGGGCCCAAAAAAAAAACTTTTAAATTTTCCCAATACATTACAGATACGTGTTTTTTGCACTTTTGGGCCCGGTCCAAATTTGTTGATAAAGCCACCCTTTCAGTTAAATTTGAATCCGCAATTGTGTGTTTTCCACAGTGAAATGATAGGTGCCAAAAAAAAACCTTTTTTTTTAACCGAATACATTACAGATACGTTTTTTTGATTTTGGTGCACTTCAGCTTTGTTTTTTGAGGCAAACCCTTTTCACTTAAAAAGTGAATACTTTCAAATTTTTTTTGGTTTACCACAGGTAATTGATATGCCCAAAAAAAAAAACCTTTTTTTTATCCGAAATACATTAAAAATACGGGTTTTTTTTCACTTTTGCCCATCCCAAATTTTTTTGACAGAGCCACCTTGCAGTTTTAAAATTTTTTTCCAGCAATTTTTGTAGTTTTCCCCAGGGGGAATTGAAGGTGCCCCAAAAAAACCTTTTATTATCCAATTTCATTACAGAATTTTTTCGTTTTTTTTTTTCACTTTTGCCCAGTCCAGAAATTTTTTGATAGAGCCACCCCGTTAAAAATTTTAATCCGCCAAATTTTGGTAGTTTTCCACAGGTGAATTGATAGGTGCCAAAAAAAAACCTTTTTTTATCCAAATACATTACAATAAAGTGTTTTTTGGAACTTTTTGGGCCCCCGGGCCAGATTTGTTGATAGGGGCCCCTTGCATTAAATTTGAAAATTTTGCAATTTTGTAGTTACCACAGGTTTAATTGATAGGTCCCAAAAAAAAAACCTTTTAATTTATCCGAAAAACAATTTCAAATACGTTTTTTTTTTGACTTTGGGGGCACTACCGCTTTTTTCATTAAAGGGACCTTGCACTCAAATGTGAAAACTGCAATTTTTAGGGCACCACAGGGGAATTTGGGTTTGGGGCCAAAAAATACCTTTTTTTTAATTTCCAATTTCATTAAAAGATTTCTTGTTTTTACACTTTTTCCCATTTCCCGATTTTTTTTGATAGGGGCCACCTTGCAGTTAAAAATTTTAATCCAGCAATTGTGTAAATTACCACAGGGTAAAATTTTTAGTGCCAAAAAAAAAACCTTTTTTTCCCCTCCGAAAAAACATTTTCAATATTGTTTTTTTTTTGCACTTTTTTCCCCCGTCCAATTTGTTGTTTGAGCCACCTTGCAGTTAAATTTTGGGCCAGCAATTGTGTAGTTACCACAGGTTAAATTTATAGGGCCAAAAAATACCTTTTAATTTTCCAATACATTTACAGATACGTGGGTTTTTTTGACTTTTGGGGCAAATACACTTTGTTCATTTTTTGGGGACCTTTCACTTAAATGTGAATACTGCAAAAATTTTTTGCACCAAAGGGGAATTGATAGGTCCAAAAAAAACCTTTTTTAAAACCGGGAAAACATTTTCAGATTTTGGTTTATTTTTCACTTTTTTCCCCTTTCCCAAATTTGGGAAAAAGCCCCTTGGGAGTTAAATTTGAATCCCGCAATTGGTAGTTACCACAGGTGAAATTTTAGAGTGCCAAAAAAAACTTTTATTCTTCCCCCAAAACAAACAGGGGTGTTAATTTAATTGCACTTTTGGCCCGGGCCCAAATTTTTTTATAAGGGCCAAAATTGCAGTTAAATTTTAAATTCACAATTGTTGTTTACCACAGGGGGAAATTGGGGGTAGGGCCAAAAAAAACCTTTTTTATCCAAAACATTTTTTCAGAAAAAACGTTTTTTTTTCACTTTGGCCCAGGCCGCTTTGATACTTTATAGTTTACCTTTTTTCAGCTAAATTTGAAATTTCCCCAAATTTTTTTTTGGGGTTTGGTGGGGTTTTTAGAATAGCTGGGGAAATTTCCGGTCTTTTAAAAAAAAAAGACTTTCCCAAACCTTCCATACCTTCTCAAATTTTTAAAATTTTTTGAACAGGAGCGGAAAAACAGGGTGAAGGGGGAAAAACAAAGAGGGGGGGAGGACAAATTTTGGGGGTAAGGGCAGAAAGGGGCTCCCCTTTCCCGGGCTGCGACAAAGGACGCAACCACGGATCCCTCAGTTTTCAGGGCCGCAGCCTGTCCCTCCCCCTGGGTCAGGGCCCCCGTGAAATCTCAAAAATACAACAGCGTCGCCAAACTGTCCTTTAGTGGGGTTTAAAGCCAAAACCCGCATCCTAGCCCTTCCCCCCCTCCTCGCCCTGGGGATCCCCGGCCCCAAAAAGGGCGCATCAGCATCCCCCCCGCAAATCCTTAAACAAACCCCGCCCCAAATTTCCAAAATTTTGTAAACCCCCCACTGTGGATAATCCATTTTCCGAAGACCCCCTTTGATGACAAATGCGGTTGGGGGTCAGTAGGCATGTTAAAAGATCAAGAGGCCCAAAAGGGACGATGATTTCTCTGCTCTGACGCCCAGTTACTGATGCCATCAGAGGAGTAGAAGGAAGCCGGTAATCGGCAAAAATCCCAGGCGTTGGCAACGCCTTGCAGTCCCTCTTGCTAGTAGCCCGCAGCTCCTGGATGCAGAATGTCAGGACGACCAAGTCACCTGTGTTGTTGATGATGATGACGACATTGCGGATCCAACGTGGTCTTTTCAGCAGAATTTGCTTGCGAGCGCTTCATCACTGGACGAGGAGGAAGACGATGGAGTAGTGTCAGTACGGGTTCCGTCTCAAAAAGGGAGAGGACGGTCGCAGAAGTCTGCTGATATGATTCCACCAGCCACGGTCAGCGCAAACCCCGCTCCTCGCTTCTCGCTGTAAAAAAAGGTCCAGGACCTCTCAAGCCTGGGCCTTCTTTGACCAAGCCTCTGATTCACCCAGCGATGTCATATGCCGCCTTTGCCGTAAACCATAAGTAGAGGCAAGAAACTTAGGTGGTTAACCACCACCAACATGTCTAGTTACATGCCTCCTCCGTCACCACCAAGCGTTCCTCAGCTGCCCATGTCTCTCAGAGTCATGATCAGGGATCAGCCTCCGCTTCAGCTTCCCCCGTTGCCCGAGAACCACCCGCACCACCAGAGACCAAACCACCCCTTCTCCTTCCGCCAGTTTTGACGACCTGCACGCCGTACAGCGGCCAGTCTAGCAGCCAGCCTTCTGTCTTTCCAGGTTTGGGAGCAGAAGAAACACTTTAACCCCAAACCATCCCAAAGCAAAAAGCCTGAATGTCGGCATTGCCAGCTTTTGGCTTGGGATATGTTGCCATTCCGTCTGGGGGACACAGATGGGTTCCGCCACGTCATGGCCCTTGCTTGCCCCCAATACCAGATGCCGAGCAGCATTTCTTTGCCAGAAAAGCCCGCCCCTGCCCTGGCCAGCCACGTGTCATCTAAAATTTCAAGCGCGTTCTCTGCATCTGTGGCCGGAAAAGTCCATCTGACCACCGACACAAGGACTAGTAAGCACGGCCAAGGCCGCTATATCTCTGTGACAGTCACATGGTGAGCTGGGTGATGTCCCTGGGGGTGACGGTGGCTCGCATGCTCGGTGCCCCCGCTTTTTCAAAACCGCAGGGATGGTGCAGGGTTCTTTCCCCAAGGGTTTTCTCTGTGGCATCACGTCCCCAGAGAAACAGGCCGTGTTGAAAAGAATCTGTCTTGGAGACCGCCCCACCCACAGGTCAGGAGCTGTGGATGGCTCTCCGCAACAAGACCGAGCGCTGGCTGGGTGCCAAGAACCTTGTGCCAGGCAAGGTGGTGTGCACTAACGGGCGAAATCTGCTGGCCGCCCTTAAGATCGGTAGGCTAGAGCACGTCCCTTGCCTGGCACATGTCATGAACCTTGTCGTCCAAAATTTCTAAAGAGCTACCCGGTCTGGGACGCCGCTGAGGAAGGCTCGAAGTCTAAGTTCGCCACTTCCGCGTTCGCACCCTGCTTCATCCCGCCTGGCTGCGTTGCAGCTCAGCTCGGCCTCCCCGTCAACCGTCTCATTGTTGACGTGGCAACACGCGGGAATTCCCACCCTCCACATGCTCCAGCGATTGTGGCAGCAGCGCAATGCCATTACGCAGTACAAGTGACACATGGCCTGACAAGCACGGTGGCGGACCTCGGGGTGTTGAGGCCACCGAGAGTGGAGGCAGGTGAAAGAGCTCTGCACCATCCTTGCCATTTTTTGAAGAAGCCACCAAAATGGTCAGTGCGGACAATGCCCTTGTCAGCATGAGCATTGTGGTGATCTTAGTTCTGGAACGATCGTTGGACACTCTGAAACAACAGGTCCCACCAGCGACAGAGGAGGAGACGGACACAGATGCAGACACGGAGCCTTTCTTCCATCAAATCCACAATTTCACAATGTCATCGTCTTCTTTAGGCAGTGGTTCGGGGTCCAGAGCTAGTGCAAGGTGGCGCATCAGCTCTCAGTGTGCATCATCTCAGGAAAGTCAGGGCTGTGTTGAAGCTGTGCCAGAGGCAGCGGAGCTGGAGGAGGAGGTATTCCTAGACACCGATGTTACCGACGTCCCTGCCTTGGGAAAAAGAGGTGGCGCGAATTTGAGGCGGAGGAGGAAGGTAGGAAGATCAGTTTGCTAGTGCCCCTCGACCCAGGGGGCTTGGGAAATCAAGTCCATCTCTCCATCCCATGAGTGCTTGGATGCTCCATTTCCTCCAACATGATCCTCGCATTAAGGCCATCAAAATGAACAACAGTTACTGGGTGGCCACCCTCCTGGATCCCTGGTACAAAACAAAAACTCAGCACTTTCCTTCCACCCACCCAAATAGAGAGTAAAATGCAGGAAATGGAGACCTTGCTGAATGATCAACTGGAACATCTGTTGCGTCTGATTCATGTTTCCCCCAAAAGTCACGGTGGAACAACATCAGCGACGTGACAGCAGTAGAGTGCCAAGTGGCGTAGCGGCAGCAGCAGGCAAGGTGGCAGAAGCCAATGGGTGACCTCTGGGCAATCTTTGTTTAAACCCCCTCACCAACGCATGCAATGCAGGGCACACATCCAACACACAGAGATCAGCTTAAGATCATGGTGAACGACTATCTGCATCTCAACACCGATGTTTTTGTATGTGTTCCGGACCCAATAGACTTCTGGGTATCCAAAATGGCGAATGGCCCGAGCTGGCTCGCCACGCCATAGAGGTGTTGTCCTGCCCAGCAGCCAGCGTCATATCTGAGCGGACCTTCACAAAAGCTGGGGGAGTCATTACAGACAAACGCATCGGGTTTCCACAGATAATGTGGATCGTTTGACTTTCATCATGATGAATCAGGCATGGGTCTCTGATGGTGTTGTGGCCCCAATTGCCGAGGTCACCGATTAGTTGCCGGTCTTAAATTCACATTCCTCTTTAAACAGAAATGGTCCTCTTGAAAAATGTTTTTTTAAAATTATCATTTCTTACTGCAATTTTTATTCTTTTTTTCCCAACAGTTCATTTTGCTGGTTTTGCTGTGAGGAGAAATGTAAAAGACAGCAAGGTTTCCATGACAACACCGTATTCCATTTACTCACTTTATCTTAAAAGTTTTCGGGGATTGTCAATGGTTTTGAGGTCATGTTGCTGTGAGATACAGCTATAACTATGGTCCTTTGGAACAGAAATGGGGCTTTTAAGTTGCATTTCTCCCTCACAATTTTTAATAGTGGCTGAGAAGTCATATTTATAATTTTTAGGGGTCATGTAGCTGTGAGATACAGCAATAATCATGGTCCTTTGTAACAAAATGTGGCTTCTAAGTGGCATTTCTCCCTCACAATTTTTAACCGTGGCTGAGAAAGTCATTTTTTTAATTTTTTTGGGTCATGCTGCTTTGAATGCAGCAATACTACAGGGCCTATTATAAAAAAAATTTTGTTTCTAACAGACATTTTTTTCTTTTACAATTGTCCAAAGTGGCTCAAGAGTCTTGCTTTGAATTTTTGGGGGCATTTTGCTTTGAAATACAGCTATACTACAGGTCCTACTATAAAAAAAATGTTGTTTCTAACAGACATTTGTTCTTCACAATTGTCAAGAGTAGCTCAAGGGATGGTACTATCAGAAACAGGAATAAGGGAGGACACTGTTAATGGACACATATTGCAAAATGACTTGTTTTTGCAAGATCTTTAACATAGCTATCAATCCCTGTATTGAGACAACCCATTTAATACAATGAAAAAAAGAGAAACAAAGACATGGTGGGATTCCATCCTTTTTAAAAATGTGTTTTCTAGAATTAAACTACTAAAAAACTTGCATGTACAAAATAGCTGGTAAAATAATTCCTCTGAATTGTACAAGGGAGGTACAGGAAAACTTGACCAGAGTAGGTTATTCAGAGGACATGGAGTATGGAGCACGGACAGAGAACAAAGTACAGAGACAATTTTTCCCCCAGCACGTTGAGTAAATGAGAAAAAGAATGCCAAGAAAAAGGGCACCTGGGTGTAACAGGAGCGTTAACCACCAGTATTTCCCCAAATGAGCTCAATTGGTCTGCACTAATCGGAGGGGCAAGCGCTACCCAGGTCTTGACTGTGTACTGAGGGGCTGGAGTTCTCACCTTCCGCTTCCGCACTCTGCTTCAGCACACAGTTTTCGTTGCTGGCTCATCAGGGCATTTTAACCTGCGTGTTAATAGATGACGGACGCCAGCCTGAGCTCTCACCGCACCCACTGTAACTCCGGCCATGGGTCATGCTGTGGCACTGGACAGGTATAGTCAATGTCCATTCAACTAAAATGGTTTGGGTTGAAAGACCCTTTTTCGGCACTTTTTAATCTGGGGGTCAGACAGGTTTAATGGTCATACTGCGGTCCAGGACAGTTCTAGTCAATGTCCAGTTCAACTAAAATGGTGGTTGCAAGACTCCTTTTTCCATCACTTTTTAATCTGGGGGTCAGACAGGTTTAATGGTCATACTGTGGTCCAGGACAGGACAGTTTATGTCCATTCAACTAAAATGGTGTTGAAAGACTCTTTTTCCGGCATTTTTTAATCTGGGGGTCAGACAGGTTTAAGGGTCATGCTACGGTCCATGACAGGGTTTTGTCAATGTCCAGTTCAACTAAAATGGGGGTTTTGAAAGACCCCTATTTCCGGCACTTTTTAATCTGTGGGTCAGGCAGGTTTAATGGTAAATTCGCGGTACAGGACAGATATAGTTAGTGTCCAGTTCAATTAAAATGGTGGTTCAAAGACCCCTTTTCCCGGCACTTTTTAATCTGTGGGGTCAGACAGGTTTAATGGTCATACTGCGGTCCATGACAGGTATAGTCAATATCCAGTTCCCACTAAAATGGTGGTTGAAAGATCCTTTTTCTGGCACTTTTTAATCTGGGTCATGCAGGTTTGGGGCTCATGCTGTGGCCCAGGACAGGGATAGTCAATGTCCAGTGAAACTAAAATGGTGGTTGAAAGACTCCTTTTTATGGCACTTTTTAATCTGTGGGTCAGACAGGTTTAAGGGTCATGCTGCGGTCCAGGCCCAGGGTTTGTAAATGTCCATTTAAACTAAAATGCTGGTTGAAAGACTCCTATTCCGGCATTTTTTAATCTGTGGGTCGGGACAGGTTTAATGGTCATTCTGGCGGTACAGGACAGATATAGTTAGTGTCCAGTTCAACTAAATGGGTTGAAAGACTCCTTTTTCCGGCACTTTTTAAAATCTGGGGTCATGCAGGTTTGGGCTCATGCTGTGGCCAGGACAGTTCTAGTCAATGTCCAGTGAAACTAAAATGGTGTTGAAAGACCCCTTTTTTCCGTCACTTTTAATCTGTGGGTCAGACAGGTTTAAGGGTCATGCTGGGTCCAGGACAGGGTTTGTCATGTCACCAGTTCAACTAAAATGGTGGTTGAAAGACTCCTATTTCCGGCACTTTTTTAATCTGTGGGTCATACAGGTTTAATGGTTATTCTGCGGTACGAGAGTAATATGTTAGTGTCCAGTTCAACTAAAATGGTGGTTGAAAAGACTCCTTTTTCCGGCACTTTTTAATCTGGGGGTCAGTCAGGTTTAATGGTCATACTGCGGTCCAGGGACAGTTCTAGTCCATGTCCAGTTTCAACTAAATGGTGGTTGAAAGACCCTTTTTCCGGCACTTTTTAATCTGTGGGTCAGACAGGTTTAAGGGTCATGCTGCATCCAGGACGGGGTTTTGTCAATGTCCATTTCAACTAAAATGGTGGTTCAAAGACTACTTTCTTCCGGCACTTTTTAATCTGTGGGTCATGCAGGTTTTTAGGGTCATGCTGCGTTCCAGGACAGGGATATTCAATGTCCAGTTCAAGTAAAATGATGGTTCAAATAATACGCCTTCGGGCATTTTTTAAATTTTTGTGGGTGATGCAGGTTTAAAGGGTCATGCTGGGGGTACAAGACAGGGATAGTAAATGGTGTGTGACTTTTTTCTGTGGCTTTTATAGCCTAAGTGTTGTGCCTAAGATGTAGCAGGTATCCATTTGACTGTTGTGGCTGTTAATTCCAGCTTCTCCAGCCCTGTTTGGGTGTAAGAATGAAGGTGTTGTTGCTCTCCCATAGACTTTAATGGTCATCTCTCATAATCGATGCTCACTATCGAAAAACCTTAACGATGGTGGCCGACTATCGACTATCACCCGATGTCGATAGCCAACGTAATCGCTCAACACTACTGGTAAATACTTGCGGTACGGGGTAATAGTAAACATCTGTTTATACTCTGCATATTTTATTGATACCTCCTTACTATAGTAATGTTTTTTTCACTTAAGATGACATTACTTTCCCTTTACACTGTTTTTTGTAGCACTTCATATATATGTATGAAGTGTATGTATGGAATAATGCTCTTGCTAGGTATTACTCTTAATATCTTGATAATCAGTGCCTGGACGACGGATAGGCAGAGAACGGTGACAAAACTGTCTGTCAGGAATGGGGTGCAAGTATGGACACAGCAGGTATCAAGCTATTAGTTACAGCTGGCAAATGCCTTCAACACCCAGGAATGGTGATAACTCAGATCCTGTCTGTTTACCCCCTTGTTTTTCTGTCAACACTCAACTATTTGTGGCAACATCGGAGGGAGGGCAGGAGGGTGCAGCAGCATCATTGGTGGCAGTAAAGGCTACAGAGTTAAACAGCAGTTAACAGAGAGGCTTTGGGGGAGATGATTCCAGCCCATTTGAGATTGTCACTCTCTCAGTGAATCTCCAGAGGGGGTGGAAGATGGAAGGGGATTAGTGCAGAGGTGAAGGGTTTAGAGTTTGAGAGGGGATTTCAGAGTGGAAAGATATGTTAGAGTGGAGGAAAGGGTGTTTAGAGAGGGTGAGGTGGGTTTGAGTGTGGGGGGGGGTGTCTAGAGTCAACTTACATCTTAAATATAATGAGTGGGCAGTGTAAAAAGACACTTTCCAGGGCTAAGATTTTGGACATAGTTGAAAAAGAAGTAATTACCATCATTAAAGATTTATAAAATGCATTAGAGGTATTAGACCTTGAGGAAGGGTCACATGACCCGAAACGCGTCAGTCGGTTCGGATGGTGGCTAATGCACTCTAGGGGATGTTATCCGTTGATTTAACCTATGGATGTTTGGACTTTTTAATTGTCATGAAATAAAAAAAGAAAATTTTAACATATTTTTCCCGCTTGGATGAATATCTATATGCTCTGACCGCACTGGCTATTTGAGCTTTCTATATGCCTTAACAAAGTAGAAAAATAAAACATGTTTGGTCTCAGCAAGCAAAAACTGAATTTGTTGTCTGTGAAAAATACAAAATGTACATAGTGGTGTAGGTGAAGAATACAATAAATGCAGTAAATAATCTAAAGGAAATCCTACTGCAGTCTACAAGAGAACTGCAGTTTTGGAGGAGATTTTTTTTTTTTTAAACATTGATCCTAAAAGTAAAGTTGAGGCTGTGCAAAATGACTAAAATATAAATGTGCTAGAGTGGTGAGAACTACATTATCCACATTTACAGGTTTGAAAGACTAAACCCGATCATTGCTACAAAGAAGTTTCTATTTACTACTGACTCTAAGATGCTGAACAGTTCAATGCCATTACCATTTTATCTGTTTTGGGGTTTTAAGTGTATAAATCAGACAATTCTATCACAAGATAACTTATATATCAAACAGGCTTTTTATTATGATCAGTGTCAAAAAGTCCTGTTAAATCCAGAAATCAAGAAAGGTATTCCACAGCAGTCACTGTTTAAAATCACTGCAATCTGAAGTGTTTTGCCAGGACCAACACTTCAACACATCAACCAACAGCCTTGAGAAAGCATCGGAGGATGTGAAGAACCTGTTGGTCGATGTATACTTCTCTGCAGCTGAACATTTACCTGCTACAAAGCCTAAATAAAGATTGTGGATTAAGCCTCCTCTCCCCGCAAGTAATGCATGTCTATGGGGCCAGCGGGCTGCCGCCCCCCTCCCCCGCAATTATGTTCACATGCCCCAAAATTAAGCCATGTGAACATACCCTAAAACATGAAAAAGTCAATGGGTCTTTATTCATCTTCCTGTGATGTTTTCTGTGCTTATTTATGCTTTTATGGAGCATGACTGGATCATTGTCTAAACTAAACACTTCTCACTTTTTATCTCACCTTAGTCTCACATAGATTGTCAGTTCTTGCGGGCAGGACCCTCACTCCTCCTGTTTGATCTATGAATAGCTTTGTTACTATGTTTTGTTTTGTCTGTACTTATACCTTCTATATTGTAGAATGCTGCATAATACTTTGGAGCTAAATAGAGATTAGTATCATTATTATTTTCCTGGCTGCATATACATTGTTTCCCCGAAAATAAAACACCCCCGAAAATAAGACATGGTGCATTTTTTTTAATGCAATTCAGAGTTTGGATGCTTATGCTGATGTTTGTGATGAAATCACTACAGTATATTAATGCAGGTTGATGTTTTGTTCAACAATAAATGTGAATTATTATTTATAGAAAAATAAGACATCCCCTAAAATGAAGTCTTAGCTCGTCTTTAGAAGCAAAAATTAATATAAGACACTGTCTTATTTTTGGGGAAACAGGGTAGCAGCTGCTGAGCAGCAGCATTCCTTATTTGAAAGCCCTCCCAACCTCACCTCAGCTCCAGTGCAATTGCTGCTCTGTGTCTCATGTCAAAAACTTTGAGAGGCAGAAAGAAAGTCAGCCCTGAAAATGTTAAACCTCTTTGGTCACCTGATCTCTTGGATTGGACACAGAAGTTTTTTAAGAATTGCTAATCTTTCTGTCATCAAACATTTGATGTAGAACAGCAGGAACCCACAGAAAATGTCACAAAATATTACAATAGTTTCCTAACTTTAGAAAACAGGTTTGAAGATATTTTGTTTCTGTTTGTCAATCCATTTAAAGTTTGTATAGAACAGTGAGGCGGTATAGCATAAAAGTTATTCCATAAGCAAATACAAACTCTACACAATTCTATATATAAGGATAGACACTTCCTTAACATAAATGTGATATGACATGCAAGTAATCATCTGCATATTCCTAAACATATTGCTTTTTTGTGAAAGGGAAACTATTGGTTCTAAGACAAACACATAAAGGGCGACATGTATGAATTAAGGTGCGTCGAAGTGAATAGTCGGGTCTCATTTTCAGTGTATGATGCGCCTGATTTATAAAAGTGTTTTTTGTGCGTTCATAAATGGTGTAAAGTTCTACGCGCCTCGCCTACGTGTTAGACGCATTACGGAACTTAGCCGCATAAGTAATGCGCCTAGAATGTATTAAGGCTATAGATAGGCTGGAAATAAGAGAAGTCATTAGAATAGCGTGTCAGTGAATAGAAACTATGATACTGATCCTGCTTGGTGGATCACAGGTCCCAGCAATACCTGTGCTGTGCTGGCTCTTGCTGTATGCAGAATAAAGGGTGAGAGCAGCAAGAATAAATTAAAAATTTAATGTAGTAAAAATGTTAAATATAAAAATCTGAAGAACATGGGTTTTTTTTAATGTAAAATTTGTTTTAGATTCTATTAATTTTAAATGCATTTTATAGGAGATATTTTTATATTTTGGGGATATTATATATTTTATATTAATTTATATGATCATATTTTTCAATAAATTTAAATAATAAAATGTTGTACAGTTTAATAATTATAATAAATCACTTTTTACTAATGTACTGGTATAAGTTGATAAATATTGGACATTTTTGCCCCTTACAGCAAATCTATCTCCACTTCGACTCCTCAGGCTCAGGCAGACCACAATGAGATAGGTCTGCCTGTCCTTGCCGTAATGCACCTAGTTTTGCCGACCCGCATTCATAGATGTGTCTAATATTATAAGTGTGGTGCGACACGCCTCCATAACGCCCCCAGAACTTCCCCAGAACACCCCTTCATGTTAGGCGCATTAGAAAGTGTTGAGTCTTATGAACAATGCGCCTAACACATTCATTAGGTGCATTTGACATCGTAGACTGCCCAGTTAGGTGCATTGTACACCAGAAAAATGGTGAAAAACATCCAAATGCGCAACAAATAAGTGAATATATTTCTCATCTCCTGCCAGAAGCTTGAACCTTTACTGCCAACAGTTTATTTTTATCTGCTATGTAGAAATATCCTTTGTTATTTAGTCCACCTATAGGAAGAATATACAGCTGCTTACATAGGGTTAGGCTGCTAAAGGAGGACATAGCTGCTTATAAATAATTAATTTGAATCTGTCTCCAGACAAAAAAACAACACTAAACTAAGCAGAATTTGATTAAAGGGTTTAGTTGTTGCTGCTGGTTCTAGTCTTCTCTTGTTGCTCTATAATACGCAGGTATTTTCTTACATTGCTGCTAATATAGCAACATTCAGCCTCAAAAGGGTGTTCCCACCATAGAGTTTGATGGCATTTTGCTAAAATATGCCTTCAAAGTGTGATAGGTGTGGATCCCACCTCTAGGACCTGCACTTATCTAGGGAAAGAACCCCTAAAGATGACGGCTCAGAAAGGATGGCTGGTTGTGCTTGCACACCGTTCTCCATTCTGTTCTATGGGAGTACAGCTGAATACAGCCTTTGTCTTAAAGGGGTTTTGCCATGAAGTAAAATTGACATGGGAAGTTTGTAAATTAAATAATAAATATTTTCACCATTCATCATTACTAAAAATTCTGCACTGTTTTTTTTTTAGCTGCTCCTTTAGTGATCCATTGTTTACAGCTCGTTCCAGGGGATACAACCAGGGCTGAGAGCTCCTCAGTCCTGGTCAGACATGCTGACATCACCTCTCCCCCAGGCAGCTACTGAGTGTTCAAACCCCAGGTGCTGTCATACTGCTCCAGTCCTCTGTACTCCTTAGTAATTAGTCAAACAGTGCAAATAAATTAAAAAAAGAAACCTCAATCAGGTTTGTGCATTGATAAAGAGAAATAAATTCCACAGGTTTGGTTCCTGCAGGGATTTGAACCGAGGACCCTTGTGCCTGGAGGCAAAAGTTTTACCTCCTAGCTACAATGAAGCTACTTAAAGTTCTACCTTTCTTTGACTAGAGAGAGGAAAGGCCAGGTGATGTCATCCTGCTGGGTCACATGATATGCAATTCAAATAAATCACACATGCCCCCTTCTGAGCACACAGAGCTGAAGAGCTGGATGCAGGAGGTATGAAATGAGATCATGGCAAAACCCTTTTAAAGGCCCAGAGCTTTATTTAGTGAAGAGATGCTTTTTAGTTATTTTCTCTAACTATGTATATTTGAGAAATGTTTTATATTTGCTCTCCTGGCCCCTCATGAGGTTTCCTAAGAAGCAATAGGTCCTTTTTAATGTTATATTAGATCTATTTTCAACCCATTTTTGCTGAATAATCTAAAATTAAATCCTTGTCATTCTGTTTTTCCCATAGATAATTTGATTTATAATGTTATGTCAAAAGAAAGGCTCTTTACCCTGGGCAAATATTCAATTCACTGATCTAGCCCGATAGCTAAATATCCTGATAAATGCAGAATAGATTTATATTTCCTCCTAGCTTCCAGCACATTTGGCATTTGCCCTGCCAGTTCCACCTGGCTACCCTGCTATACCGAAAATTGTAAAAAAATAAACTAAGTGAGCTCAAAAGACGATAGTAACAATGGAGAAAAATGAAATACATTCTTCACAAAAAGAAATATATGACTGCTGCAGGCAAATTAAATTTAATAAATGTGATAAACCCTATTGTAACCTGCCTTCATTGTACGTCACTTCTCCTAAATGCCAGCTGTGAATTTGGTTTATATCATTCTTTACAAGTTTTGAAATTTTTCAAACCCCTTTTTTTCCCTACCACCAGTAAATTTCTAATACTGTTAAGGTTTTATGGTACCATAGGGAATCAATGTAACACACTTTTCAGTCATACCTGGATAAGTACTGGCCAGATGTAAGATTCAGACTGTCTCTGTTCATGCAGTTCATTGTGCTGGGTATAAGAGCCAACCTGGCGATCCTGTAGCTGGGAATGTCTGGTTCTTCCCCGCATCTTGCAAAAAGTGCTAAAAGTGGAAGCAGCATTGCCATAGAAATAAACCCCAAAGCAATCCTTTCAGTCCTTAAATTATCAACGTTTTGGGAATCTCCAAAAATCCAATAAAACTCTGGTAATATTATTCCATATTGAGAGGTTGTTTCAAAAATGCGTCTGGTGTCTTCCATATCACAACCAAACATAACGATGGTGGATGTGGTGTCCTTAATACTTTCAAGGTTGAACTGTAGGTAGCTTATAACATCATTTGTCAGGGTAAGATTTACAGTTATATTTAGAATTAATCCAAGGTGAAATCTGGAATTATTTTGGGTCAGAGTCAGGAAATCTGTTATATTCCAATCGTCTTGGCATAGGAGTATGCTATAGTTGTACCAGTTGTTCATTGCAAGAATGGAGACAGTAACATCAGCATTTGAAGTTAGAGAATTTTCAATGCTGGGGAAAATGAGGGATTTTGCATAAAGGAAAAAAAAAATTTAAGGTTTTTTTTTTCGGGAAAAGACTGTTTATTATTACATTGCTACATTTAAACTATACAGAATTCATTAAAATACATGGCACAGTTTGAATTGTATGCTTCTTTGAGTCAACTTTCTCAAGATCACAGGATAGTTTTGTTGTCATTAAATTGTTAGAAGCCACTTTTACAGTACATCAAAGGCAGGAGTGCTAAGCACTGAGGAGTCTATCTATCAAAGTATCCATTCTTTGCTTTTTTGACATCAGTCGGGGCCGGCCAGGATTAAAGGCTAAAAGCTAATACGCATAAATTGCACTTTAGTATGCTTTAGATTTTTTAAAATCTTATTTTACATGTTTCCCCCATTATTTTTCAAAGTTTTTTATACATTTCAAAGATAGTTCGAACATTTTTGCAACCTACAACTGTGAAAATATTATATTTTTTCTATTATAAATGATTAAGAAAAGTCTGTGGACAGAAACCCAAAATTTTCTTGGTTTTTTTGGAAGTTTAATATTGTGCAATTACAAATTCTCGGTTAATAAAGAGGGTCCTCTGGATTCCTTTATATAATCAACACGGGGCAGGTTGGCAGGTTCATCCACTTTTTGTGTACACTACCCCATATTTATGAACAGGGCTGTACCATTGTAAACTGAGCACTTCTCCCCTTTGTCTCACAACCCCAATAGTTGTAAGCTCTAGGGGAGGGGCCCCCCCCAAAATATTCCGATCTGTAAGTAGCTTTTTACGGGAACGTTTGTTCCCTTGTCTTACTTATACCTTCTATATTTTAAAGTGCTGCGGGTATGTTTTGGGCTATATAAATAAAGATTATTATTATTACTAACAGGTGAGTGCACCATAAAAGTACATACCCCACTCTGGATTATCCAGGATGTGTATGCATTGTATAGATATCCTAATGATAAGAGATAAACAACCCTAAAAAGTTTGAGATTGAGTCGAACCTCGAACTTTGAGAAGTTCGGTTCGAAGTTCAAGTCAACCTCGAACTGCGAGCCCCATTAAAGTCAATGGGAGAAGAATGTTCGGGTTAATTTTTATATCTGTACAGGTGAGGAGAAACTGTAATTACCATCCATAACAGTACATCCAACACATAGGCGCCTTTTATACACCGGCACTACCATAACACATAGCATATCACGGGTAGTTTATGTTTATCGCCTCCGTGCCGCAATGAGCGCTCGATAGGCCGCAGTGCATACACTACCAATGATATGCTATGTCCACGATTGTTGCGCAATATGCCTTATGAAACAGTTTAGGTCTAAAAACTCACTTCTTATGCCCCGTAGTAACCTATGGGCAAAAAAATGAGTATTAGACCTAAACAGGTTCATACATGTGGCCCGTTATGTTTACTATGCAAGGTATACCTGACGCCAGATTTTTGAGAGGATCATACTTTCAGGCGCACTTTACACTGATTGAATGTGCTTAGAAACTATGAAAAAAGTGTGTCGAACGCGATGTAGAATGCGAACATTTACATGAATGAACAATAAAATGTTTGGTTTGGCTCAATTTCTAAAAAATCGTGAAGTTCGATCAGCACTACTAATGATCCATGTATCAATATTTTTATATTTAAAGGAGTTGTCCACTTTTAACAATCTCTTCTTTAGAAGGTTTATCTTAAAATAAACTAATGTTTTTAATATTTTATTATTATTATTAATTTTGAAGCGCCGTTGATTCCAGGATGCTGTACATTCAATGGGGGATACATACATAACATATGTCAAAGAAAGTACAGTAGCAACAATAAATGACTAACAACTAGTAGAGAGGGAGAGAGGACCCTGCCCATGAAGGTTTACAATCTACAAGGGGGAAAGAGATAAAAAGGTGAGAGGCAGACATGTTTGTGAGTTGTAGTGGCAGCAGGGTTATAGTGGGTTATAGGTTATCCTGAAGAGGTGGGTTGGCAGGTTGCTTTTGAAGCTAGTATAAGTGAAGGAGAGTCTGATGTGTTGGGATAATGAGTTCCACAGTGTGGGGGAAGCACAAGAGAAGTCTTGTAGATGGTTGTGTCACATGGTATTTTGCTGCTAGGACCCCTAGTGCTCAAATGTAATCTGCAAGGGAATCTAATAGCAAGGGTTCAATTTTCCTGCCACTGCCACTGCAGGATAAATTAGGTATTGCACTATACCCAATAAAATCAACAGGCTGTTTATGTCATGCATAAATGTGCTGGGTTCTCTAAAGACAAAGATGCTATTTGTATTCACTCCCCACACCAGTTAATAAATGAAGGTTGTAAATGATACAATGTATTTGAAAAATGGGTTTGCTAAACCTGACAACCCCTTTATTGCATCATATCAAGATTTAATTTGTGAACCTTAAAGCTCTATAGATCATATTTAGATGCCTGTGACAAAGTATATCCTGAATGATACAAGCGGCTTACAAGGAGTAAAAGTAAAAATATCCCTAATAGACAAAAGGTTTGATATGCTATAGTCCCTGAGTATGGCTAATATTTTTTCTATGTAAAGCATTTCAGCTCCATTCCAGTAATCACCAGTGTTTAACCCTTTACCAATAATGGACGTATGGGAACATCCTATTGTTGGTAAAGAGCTATGGGGCAGGCTCACACATTGAGTCCACTACTTAGGTAGTGGGTGGCAGCTAATTATTACAACTAACACCTGCAGCTAAGAGCAGAGATCAGAGCCAGCTTTGATCCCTGCTGCTTAAGCCTTTAGATGCTGCGACGATTGTGGCATCTAAATGAATGAAAATGAGATTGCGGGGTGCTGACTGGTTACCGTGGTGGCTGTAAGCCTAATGCTTCCATAGCTGCCATTTCAACTTTTCTGTAATAGAACTACAATTTTGGTACCCACTTCTGAATTATTCATATAATGCAGAAGGGTGCCCAAGCGATCAAGATCAAATATTCTAATGGGACTAAATGTATAAGTGTCACGTACCCGGACGTAGAAGTGGATCCACTGGACCACCGCAAGCGATGGTGTAAGCCACGCCAGGGAACGGAATCTAAGTAGGTCCCGGATATTTCACATAGCCCACGCGCAAGCGGGATGGTCTGCTGCGGCGGAGTCTACCAGTCTCCCCCCCTGACGTGACTTGCTTGCGTGGCAGCCGAGGTATAGCGTCGGTGCATAATCGTCAGGCCAGGCTCGTAAGCGGGACGGCAGAAGTCAGGGCCAGGCGGCATAGATCGTGGGTCGTGGACAGGCACAAGGTCCAGGGCAGGCGCAAGAAGTTGTGGTCGTAGGAACGGAAGCTTAAAGGTAAGGTACACGGTATATCAGGAGACAAGGCTTAGAAAAGCTTTTTCCTATAGGCACAATGGCACTAAAGATCCGGCAACGACCCCAAAGGGGCAGGCTTAAATAAGGCAGTGACCGGCAATAGCCAAAAACCGTACACTGGCTTTAAATCTCGCAGTGCCGGCGCGCTGTCGCGCCCTTAGATGTCGTGGGGGGGGTGGGGGGGGGGTTGGGGGGGGGGGGGGGGGGTGGGGGGGGGACGCGCGCGCCGGAGCCTTAACTGCAACAGGAGCGCGCCGGGTAAGTAGAGAGAGCCGGCCGGCCGGGTGAGCGCCGCCCACCGCCCACCTGTGCGGCGGCGGTGCCGCTAGTGCGGAACGCGGGTTGCCCGCTACCCGGGAACGGTCGCGGCCCACGCCGAGACAGAACCCCCCCCTTCGGCCTCTACCCCCCCCCCTCCTTCTGTCCCGGAGGAACCTCTAATTATTTCCTCCCATCCAAATATTGTTTTTCTGGCTCCCAGACCTCTCTTCGGCCCGAACCCCCTCCAGTCAATGAGATAAAATCTGCTTCCCTCCACCGTTCTTCATATCTAAAACTCCTTTACAGTAAAGACATCGGTGGTGTCCGCCTCAGGAGTGGGAGGAGGTATAAGTACCCGATAGAAGCGAATTAAGGATGACCGGTTTAGCAGGATACAAGGAAGGAGTTCGGGACCCTCATATGGGGGGAAGGCGGAGCTTGTATGCTAAAAAAAAACCCCCCTGGGGGGGGGGGGGGTTAAATGCGCTATGAGCACCTCGAATGGCCAGGAACCGGGGACCCAGCTTATAGCTGTGAACCTTTAAACGTAATATTTAGCCGACAACCACAACTGTCACCGTGGGGAAAAGGTTGGCGAGATCTCGCATTTTGCAGCTTGATCCATGTGCGGGCGGAGGCCTGGAGTAGCGAATTGCGAGTCCCTGTTCCAGATAGCTGTCAGTCCTGACCAGCTCTTCCACACAGGGAGCCCTCCGAGGGCGCAGAAAGGGGAGGGCGGCGTGGATGTCGCCCGTATACAATAAAGAAAGGAGCAGCTCAGCAGCTTCCAGTCCAATGAGTTAACGAAAACTCGGCCCAGGCAACCAAGCCTGGACCAATCATCCTGGCGTGCGGAGACAAAGTGGCCGCAAGGAAGGCAACCAAAGGTCTGGTTTTCACCTCTCTACCTGCCCATTGACGGGGTGTAGGCCGAAGAAAAGTCCATTTCATTTGTAGTTGGTTACAGAGAGCGCCAGAATCTGGAAACAATTGAACTCCACGGTCCGACACAATGTGGCTGCGGGAACCCATGCAGCCGAAAATATGCAGAAAAAAAAGACTGCAAGGCAGATCTGAGGGTAGGCCCGCACGAGGGATAAGTGGACATCTTAGAAAATCGTCCAGTGACCACCCAGATCACGTGTTCCAGCGGATAGGAGGGAGATCCGTGATAAACTCCAGCACATGGGTCCAAGGCAGCTGGTATAGTAGAGGCAGGAGCAGACCTCCCGGTTTGAGACGAGGAGACTTGTTTCCGGGCCCCCCCACCCCCCAGAACGCGCATGCCTCCACGAACTCACGAACATCCTGGGCCTAGGCTCGGCACACCATAGAAACGGGAGAATGGAGAGAGCAGGACCTCTGTACTCCTGGGTGCCCCGCCATAAACGGGAGCAATGACCCCATGACAATATCTCTTCCGAAGAGCTGGACGGACGTAATTTCTTGCCGGAGGAAATAGTTTGCAGATCTACAGGTGCGGCAGAGATGAGCCGTTCTGGAGGAGCTAATTTGCCGAGGAGTGGACTCGTCCCCAGTAACATCCGAAGCCCGGAGAGCGTCGGCCTTGACATTTCGCTCCGCCGGCGAAATGCATAGAAACTAAAACCGGGAAAGAAGGAAGAGACCAACGTGCCTGGCGTGATTAAGCTTGGCATCTGGGAGATACAGCAGGATTTTATGGTCTGTATAGATGCTGACAGGTGGACAAGCCCCCTCCAAGAGATACCGCCACTCCCTCCAGAGCCAGCTTGATAGGCCCACAATTCCCGTCGCCGATAGAGTAGTTTCTTCAGCCGAGGAAAAACTTTCGAAAAGAACCCGCAAGTGAGGGTTTTTTGCTTTGGGCCCTTTCTGGGAGAGTATGGCCCCGGCCCCCACCGGAGGAGGCGCGACCTCGAGAAAAAATGTTGTTCATATCAGGCCGAGAGAGCACTGTCGCAGAGGCGAAGGAGACATTTTAACTAGAGAAGCTTCCTCTGCCGCTGTGGCCAGAGCTTAGATTTGCGTTCTTCCTTGGTTAAAGCCACATGGATACACCAGCGAGGAAAATGTGTATAAATTGCATGTAATAGTTGGCGAACCCCAGGAATCTTGTATGCTCGAGACCCACGACGCGGCCACTGTAGGACGGCAGACAACTTCGCGGATCCATCTGTAACCCTTGTCAGAAAATATGTAGCCGGGAATGGTAGGCTCTGCTGAATGAACTGGCACTTCTCAAGTTTGGCATATAGAGTTTGGCCCTTAGACTTCTGAGACCTGCGCCACGTGAACTTGATGGATTCAAGGTCGGGGAGAAACCAGAATTCGTCAAGATACACAACCACGCATGAGAACAGTAGGTCCCGGAAGATGTCATTGACGAATTCTGAAGACGCTCGGGCATTGCAGAGCCAAGGGCATGACCAGGTACCTCGCAGTGCCCCGTCGCGGGTGTTGAAGTCGGTCTTCCATTCGTCGCCCAACGGTATCCGTTTGAGATTATAAGCCCCTCGCAGGTCCCAGTTTTAGTAAAGATCTTGGCACCTCTATACGGTCCAAAGAGTTTCCGGATCAAGGGCAGGGATTAGCGGTTCTTTACCGAATCTGTTGAGCCACATATCTATGCAAGGACGCAGACTTAACCGCCTTCTTTACCACAAGAAGAACCCGGCCCCAGCTGGGGAGGCGACTTGCGGATAACCCCCTCTGGAGATTCCTCCATGATATAGGTAACATAGCCCCAGGTTCTCAGGTACTGACAGGGGGTAAACCCTGCCACGTGGAGGAACGACCCGGGCAGAAGGATCACCTAGGACAGTCCGATGGGGCGATGGGCGGCAACGTCTCAGCTGCTTCTCGGAGAAGAACGTCTGCAAAGGCTTGTATGGTGCAGAAGGCCCGTCAAGGCTAGCGACCCCGAAACGCGGAAAGCACCGGCCGAGGTGCCACCAAACAGCGAGACAGACACTCCGTACCCCAACTTAGGACTTCGCCCGACTGCCAGTCGAGCACGGGAGCGTGGCGTTGCAGCCACGGGAGACCATAGAATAGGACGAGGAGGAACGGGGTAAGTACAATATTTACGTAGAACGCAAGTCCTCTCCTTATGCCAACACCCCCCCTTGTAGGACCAGGGGCTCAGTTTTTCGAACCGAATGGATCCATGAGAATCTCCCACGACCAGGAATGTAGTAGGGCTTCTCCAGGCGGACACAAGGGAGGTATGCAGGGATACCAGGGCGAGCGTCCCAAGAAATTTCCGCAGACCCAGAGTCCTGGAAAGCAGTAGCCTGAAACTGGCACCAGACACAGTGCCGACGATCACGGCATGTCAGGCGAGGAGAGGGCTTGCTCTCACTAGGGACGCCACTCCTACGTGTCCTAGTGCGCCCGTTTTTTCCCCGGGACGCTGAGGGGCGCATGTGGCAGGATCTGCGGAAATGGTCTGCACTGCCACAGTACAGACAAAGAATCTCCTCACGTCTTCTGGTCAGCTCAGTTGTAACAGGTGGGCCCGATCCCCTCCATGGCCTTCTTCGGGTTTCGGCAGGTGGCGCGGGCAACTGAGGCGGCCTTGAAAACTGGGGCCAGACTAGGAAGACGACGGGGTCCTATGCAGCTCCCGTTCCAGCCGGAGGGGTTTTTCCTCTGGCTTCCGAAAACGGATGTCAATCCGAGTGGCCAGGGAGATAAGGTCACTCAAGGAAGACGGAGGTCCCGGGCGAAAGGCATCCTGATGCGGCCTGGAGAGCCCTTTTTGAGGTGGCGTCAACGCCGCTTCATCCACGATAACTCGGAGGCCAAAGTGCGGACCTGTACGGCATAATCGCCTACAGATGAGGTCCCCTTGACGAAGAATTTAGCAAGGCTCTCGCAGACGAAGCCCGGATGTTTCCTCTAAACGCTCCGGAACTCGGTGAGGAAAATGAAGCCATTTAGCTGTGACCGGATCGTCCAGTCCCAGAGGGGGTAGCCAAGCCAGGGCTTACCCCGGAGAAAGGCTTAGCCACGAACGCCACCTTAGACCGTTCGGTAGGAAATTGGTATGCCCAATTAACTCAATGTGCAGGGATCATTGTGATAAAGCCCCTGCAGGCCTTGGAGTCCCCCATCGAATTTGGTCGGCATAGATAGACTGAGCAGTGGACCAGTCGGTTTGAGCCGGAACCGGGGGGCGCGGGAGCCCCAGGGAGCGGTAGTTTGCTGCTGAGCGGCCAGGAGCTGCTGCATCATGGCGGGAGATGGCCGAGGTTGCTGGGCTTGCTGAGCGAGCTTGTTTGTGGACTGCTGAGCCACAATTGCGGTGCGGGTCAGCGTCAGACGGTAGAGAGGCACCTGTGCGGATCATGGCGGATCTTACTGCACGTACCCGGACGTAGAAGTGGATCCACTGGACCACACAACGATGGTGTAAAGCCACGCCAGGGAACGGAATCTAAGAGGTCCCGGGTTTTCACCAGAGCCCGCCGCAAAGCGGGATGGAACTTTTGCTGCGGCGGGAGTCTACCAGGTCGGCCCCCCAGACGTGACTTCTTGCGTGGCAGCCGAGGTACAGCGTGGTGCAGAATCGTCAGGCAGGCTCGTAGTCGGGACAGGCAGAAGGTCAGGGGCAGCGCAAACAGATTCGTGGTCGTGAGACAGGCACAAGTCAGGGCAGGTCGGCAAGAAGTGGGTCGAGGAACGGAAGCTAAAGGTTCGTACACGGTATATCATGAAAAAGCTTAGAACGTTTTCTCTATAGGCAACAATGGCACTAAAGATCCGGAAACGCCCCCAGGAAGGGGCAGGCTTAAATAAGGGCAGTGACCGGCAATAGCCAATTACCGGTACACTGGCCCTTTAAATCTCGCAGTGCCGGCGCGCGCGCGCCGTAGTTGTCGGGGGCGCGCGCGCCGGGAGCCAGAGACTGCAACACGAGCGCGGGCGGGTAAGTAGGAGAGAGCCGGGCCGGCCGGGTGAGCGCGCCCACCGCCCGACATGCGGGCGGCGGTGCCGCTAGTGCGGAGACCGCGGGTGTGCCCGCGACCCGGGACGGGGGTCGCGGGCCCACCCGTGACAATAAGTAAAAAAAAAAAACATTTTCAAATCCCCTCCCTTTTACAAATAAAAAAAAGTTACTCATAACTGATATCACCGTGTCTGTAAAAGTCCAATCTATTGAAATATAACATCATTTATCATATGCCCTAAACACCATAGAAGAAAAAAATGTAAACACCAAAATTGTGTTTTTTTGGTAATTTCACGTCCCCAAAATATTTTAATAAAAAGTGATCAAAAAAGTTGCATGCACTTCAACCTGCATAAAACGAACCATAAGTGGAAAAAAAAAAAAAATCATAACCATAGCAACCTGCAGGACACAGATAATACATAATTTATACGAAGAACAAGTGACAAAAAAAAAAACCCCTGAAAACATGGCACAAGTAACTTTTTTTTTTTCAGATTTCACCCCACTAAGATTTTTTTTTTAGTATCCAAGTATAGTGTTGAGCGATTGCGTTGGCTATCGAGATCGAGCGATAGTCGATAGTTGGCCGCTATCGATAAGGTTTTCGATAGTGAGCATCGATTATGAGCGATTACCATTAAAGTCTATGGAAGAGCAACAACACCTTCATTATTACACCCAAACAAGGCTGGAGAAGCTGAAATTAACATCCACAACAGTCAAATGGATACGTGCTACATCTTAGGCAACACACTTAGGTTAATAAAAGTCACAGAAAAAAAGTCACAGACCATTCACTATCCCTGTCTTGTACCACAGCCTGACCCTTAAACCTGCATCACCCACAAATTAAAAAGTTTCCAGAAGGCAGTATGATTTGAACCATCATGTTACTTGAACAGGACATTGAATATCCCTGTCCTGTAACGCAGCATGAGCCCCAAACCTGCATGACCCCCAGATTTAAAAAGTGCCGCAAAAAGGAGTCTTTCAACCACCATTTAGTTCACTGGACATTGACTATACCTGTCCTGGACCGCAGTATAACCATTAAACCTGTCTGACCCCCAGATTAAAAGTGTCGGGAAAAGGAGTCTGTTATGTCTGTATCTGTTTTTGTTTTCGTATAATACACGGTATTTTTTGCACCTTTCAATTCACCTGTGGTGACTATAGAATTGCTGTTTAAGATTTAACGAGGATGCTGCGTCAATGAACAATGCTGGGTGTGCAAAAGTCAAAAAACACGTAACTGTTATGTTTTGGTATAATAAACGGTATTTTTTGCACCTTTCAATTCACCTGTGGTGAATATAGAATTGCTATTTTAAGATTTACGTGGATGCTGCGTCAATGAACAATGCTGGGTGCGCAAAAGTCAAAAAACACGTAACTGTTATGTTTTCGTATGATACACAGTATTTTTGGCAACAAACAACCTGTGCTGACTACAAGATTGCTGGATTGTAATTTAACTGCAAGGTGGATATATCAACAGTCACAGGTGTAATGGGTAAAATTAAAATGAACACATATCTGAAATGTATACTGATAATAAAAGTGGAGTTTTGCACCTAACAAAGAGACCTGCAATTACTAGAAATGATGTGTATCCAATATAAGTTCAGGCTGCCCAATATCCAGGAAATATTTCAATAGCAAACTGTTAATAATAAAGATATTCCACTACAATGTCTACACTAAGTCTTGGTGAACTTTATCCAGTGTTCTTTATAGATAGAGCTTGTCTGTGTTCACCCGCGGGGGCCCCCCCCTGCTCCCACCGCCGTGAATTTACAACGGTAGATGCTGCTTTAAAATTCTCTAGCTAACTGCATAAAATCTTCAAATCTCTAATCTAACTAAATTGGAAGGATCACAGCTAATAGTAGAGGTTTCTCTGTGCAGAAATAGACTAATTTCGCTGAGCTGTTTGGCCACAGGCAGAGCGCAGGTCCTATCCCTATGAGACGCTGAGAGACACTGAGGCTGAAACAGGAAACGCTGTTCTATGTAAAACGAGGTCATGTGATTTTTCCAGCCAATCGCAACCATACACATCCCAGTCATGACGTCGCACACACATCTCACCCTGCTCTATTCTGTAATCTGATTTGCTGGCCGCCAAAATTACAGGAAGCGCCGAAAAAGGCGTGATCTTAATAGATGATGCTCAGATTTTAACCTTAATTATCGCATGATCTGGAAATTTCGATCACCATAAAAACCTTGCCGATTTCAACTTTGTCGATAAAAATCGCTCAACACTATCCAAGTACATTATATGGTGCAGTCAATGGCACCATTAAAAAGTACACGTTGTCCCACAAGAAAGCAATTCCTCATATGTCTATGTATATGGGGAAATCAAAAAGTTATGGCTCTTGGAATGCGGGAAGGAAAAAAAATGAAGAGCCATATTATTTTGACCAGCTGCCAGGAATGAGTTAACTCACTGTGCACATTGGAATACAGGGTAGAACCAATCATGTCTATCCTGTGTTTCTGCTGCTATCTATTGATGAGAGAAACATTACAGCATCTTAACGTCTAAATAATCTCACAGCTCACTATGGAAACCAACTATTGCAGATAATGCATATAATATAGTAATAAGACTTGAAAAATACAAAATAGCAAGTAGTGTTCAATGTGAAATAATGAACACTGACTTTCTTATTACAATAGCTATCTATCTATCTATCTATCTATATATATATATATATATATATATATATATATATATATATATATACACACGCATACTTGGCTCCGTGATCACAGCTTAAGTCCATCACTCATAGAGACAGAGGCAGTTGTAGGGTGCAAGCGGGTCCTTCCGTATGTTTATTGCAGAAACAAATGTGTAGCAATAACAGGCACAGCCACGGTTATGACCAAAACAAAACTTCTGCTCGTCTGAGCACTTACTATACAGGTGTAATTCCCTCACTAACACCTTGGTAGCAAAGTGGAGTTGGTGTAGCAGACACTGGCCTCCTCCAGTGTAAAGCTTTACAGCCAAACGTCCAGACTAGAGTTGCAGCCACTCCTAGTCAGCTGACCTGCTGACTTAAAATAGGCCAGGTAAATCCTGGTGTGGAACATGGGGAGTAAGCACCCATCCTACTGTTTGCTTACTCCCAATGTAAAGCCATCCCGGAATAGCTGGAAGCCATACTGAACACTGACACTAAACGTGTGTCAACAGCCTGATGTCATTGAATCTAGCTATCTGTCTTTTCACTCCCTCTTGGTGGCATGCTTCTGAGCTTATCCAGGGATATGCCCAGAACCTGGCTGGGATATAGACACCATTGCAGGACCTTCCCGGCTGCTGCCTTGCAATATATATATATATATATATATATATTATATATTTATATAATATATATATATATATATATATGAGCTCTGGCTTGTTTGAATCTTTACTCATCAATATGTGATGTTTCCTATTTTGATTTCTGCTTCCGCAGCCTCCATTCAATGTAGCTAAGCTTTCACTGTTTGACCATTGTTTCCCTCTGCCCTGTAAAACTTCAAGCACTAGAATTCTATAAGCTTTGTTTATATTTCTCCATACAATCTCATTCTTAAAGGATTCCCACTATTTTGTCCCTCTCTATTTTGAGCAAAGACATAGTTAGAACTTTCCGATTGATTTCAGTGGGAGTTCCATGTACAGCTGTGTACACAGCACTGTTGGAATAGGAACACCTCACTGATTGGCATAGACTGTCTTCTCTATTGAGTCACATTTTTCTGCTTCATTGAAAGGATAGACATTGGTTTGTCAGGTAAGAAACATCAGAAAAAAATTACCTTGGAGCTACTGCTGGAAGAACACAAACTGGTGGTTGCAGCATTAGGGTCTGGGCGGTGTTTTTGTTTCTCTGGACCCATGCTTTCATTTTAAAGGCACTCTGAAATGATTTGTGCATAATTCCATCTTTGCACATAACAAACACTCATATATGTTGACTGGGAAAGATAGGATTTTCTAGCAAGGCAATGTAATAAGGCTAGAAATGTCCCACACTGGTTAAAAGAGTATAACCAATGCTTCCAAGTACTATCCTGGTCCCTAATTCCCCAAATTGGAACCCGATTGAGTATCTGAGGGACCACTTGCCGTTGCTCTATGGATCCTCCGTCACTCTCCTCAGCAGCTGTGGGATGCACTGCAATCAGCATAGCTACAGATACTTGTGCAAACTTACTAAAATGTTATTGAGTCATTCCCACCATGTCTAGCTGTTGCCTGTGTGGCACATGGCAGTTATTCTTCATTTTCTGGAAATTATCTTGAGGTCATAATAATCTAGCTCGACTGTATATAAAGAGGAATCACCTAGGCACTGTCAAATGCCAGGATGACCCCTATCCAACTATGAGCAAAGCAAGAATAGGAGAAGGAACATAATTATGAGCCTTTGGAGACAGGATCATAGGGGTGTGGCTTCAAAGACTGCCCAACCCCCTGTGAGATGCATAAAACTACTGAGCTTCTTGTCATCAAACAGCTAATGTAGAAATGCTGGAACCCACAGAAATTTTAATAAAGGTAAATTACAAATGTGCTCAATTTTGGGAGAGATATTAACCCCTTAGTGACATTGGACGTTTGAGCATGTCCTGATGCCGACAAGGGGCTTTATAGCGGGATCGCGCCACAATCCGCTACATAGCCGGCAGGTGTCTGTTGCTAATTGCAGCTAACAACCGCCAATTATGGCTGTTGAACCCCTTAGATGTCACACTGAGCACAACCATGGCATCTAAATGAATGAGAAATGGTGCTGAGCACCCCTCCTCTCTCTCCCTGTTCGGGACTTCAGAGATCGCTGTGTCCTGATCATTCAACATGGCAGCTAGAAGCCTTGTGAAGGACTCCATCACCGTCATTTACTACTTCCTGCCCCAGACAGAAAGTAGTAAAACCACCATCTTTGTACACCCTGATGCATTGTCTACACAGTACATTAGGCTATATAAATGATCGCAACCCCTTGTGCTGAAGCACCCAAGGGTGACTCAAACTTACATTAAAAAAGTATTAAAAAAAATTAAAGTTAATATCACCCTTTTTGCCATTTTACAAATAAAAAATATAAAACAATAAAAAAGTTATACAAATTTGGTATTGCCACATCCAAAAAATTCAGATAGAAAAACTTGAAGAATAGAAAGTGCTTAGATTTTTTTTATGGTACGAAAACATAAAGAAGACCCTACATGTTTGTTGTTGCTAGATCCTTATCAACCTGTAGAATGCAGATAACACATCATTTATACCGCAGATTGAACAATATAAAAGCAAAACACCTGCAAACATGGAGCAAGTAATTTTTTTTCACATTTTGCACCAATTAGAATTCTTTTTCAGTGTCCCATTATATTCTATGATACGATAAATGACACCATTAGAAAGTTCATCTTATCCTGAAAAATAAAAGGCCTTGTATGTCTATGTAGATGAAAAAATAAAAAAGTTATGGTTCTGGGAAGGTGAGGAGGGAAAAACAAACGTGACTAAAAAAGGCTCCATCAGGAAGGGGTTAATGAGAAAATATGTTTTTTTCCCACTCGTCAACCAATTGAATAGAAGTTCACTTGAACATTGTAACCAAAATGTATTTGTTGTAGTCGTTCTGATTTTGAGCGCTCAGATTCTTCGAGGTTCTTTATTTTCTATGAACAATTAGTTCTTATCATCATGTTCTTTTCTCATATGCAATAATGCATCTATCACAGTTTGTACCACACTAATTATATCTGTTTTCTATCTTAACCTCTTATTTAACAGCCCTTAGAAACTTTGCATTTAATTATTATGAAAATGAGCAATTGTTATGATTCTTTCCAGGATACAAGTCCAATACATACTTTGCAATGGAAAACGTATTTTTTTTCTGGATCAATTTAATTAGGGTGTAGACAGGCATATTATGATGAACAATCATAGAAAAAACGTCTTCCAGCAAAACCAAGAATATATTTTCTTTTCTTTTTTTCATTGTGCTGGGCCTAATATGATACCATGGGATGCACAGGTTATTTTAAGACAGCTTTAGTAGTTTTCCAGGATCTTGTGTCCTTGCTCATGGTAAAATTTACCCACGATAAGACCTGGGAGATGTGTATGATCGGGTTTTTAACCCTTTTCTGGCGTCAAATGTGCCAAACTCAGCCGGCTACGATGTAAATGCACCTAAAGAATGTGTTAGGCACATTGATCATAAGACTCGACACTTTGTAATGTACCTAACATGAAGGAGTGTTCTGGGGGAGTCCTGGGGGCATTCTGGGGGCGTCGCACCACACTTGTATTATTAGACACATATATGAATGTGGTTCGGCATAACTAGGCGCATTACTACTCGGACAGCCAGACCTATTTCAATGTGGTCTGTCTGAGCCTGAGGAGTCAAAGTGTAAATTTGCTATTAGGGCAAAAAATGTCCAATATTTCTCAACTTACACCAGTGCAATAATAAATAATAAGTAATTTATGATAATTAGCAAACTATATAAAATTACATTATTTAAATTTAATAAAAAATGTTATCATACAAAATTTATATAAAAATATATAATATCCCAAAAAATATAAAAATATCTCCGAAAAAATGTATTTAAAATTAAAAGAATCTCAAACTAATTTTACATTAAATAACTCACTGATTATGTTGTTCAGATTTTTACTACATTAAATTTGAAATATATTTTTGCTGCTCTCACCCTTTATTCTACATACAGCAAGAGCCAGCACACCAAGGTCTGCGGGACTTTTTGCGCTCCAAATAGGATCAGTACCATAGTTTCTATTCATTGAAATGCTATTTTAATGACTTTTCGTTTATTTCCAGCCTATCTATAGCCTTTATACATGTTTGGCGCATTACTAATGTATACTCTCATGAAATTGTGAATGTCCTCCAGCTCCTTCTTGTAAAAATTCTACTCATGGTGCCATGAGTAAGGGTGCATAACCCGAAACGCGTAGGCTGTTTACAGACTTTTGTCATGGAATTTTAAACTATATAAATAAAGTATAGAATTTTTACAAAAAGGAGCTGGGGGACATTCACAATTTCAGAGAGTATACTAAAAAGTCCATTTGAATCACTGGACCACCTCCGTGCTCTTCGCTCCAGCCACGTCTTGGGGATCACACCCAACTTTAATCAAGTGCTAAGGAGACCTACATCGAGGGTGAAGCGGTGCTGTTTGTTTGCTTGTATATGCATTACTAATGTGCCTAAGTTCCGTAATGCGCCAAACACACAGGCGAGGTGCAATGAACTTTAAACAACATTTATGAATGCACAAAACCCACTTTCATACATCAGGCACATTTGAAAAATAGATGAGAAAATGAACTTCGGTGCACCTAGTTCCATATATGTCTCCTCTGGTGTCCAGTGGACTTGTCAGGACTTCCTCAGGGATTCCTGTAGCAGACACAGCAGCTCTTTTGACTAAACTATTCCTCTTTCTAGGGAGCGTCCCTACTTCTTTCTTGCTTCTTCAGTTCCCGTTCTTGATTTCTTGATTGGATTCCTAATTGGACATTCTTTTCAGGCCCAGCCTTGCACTTCCTTCCTTGTGAGATTATTTTGATCTCAGTCTAAGCCTAATTCAGTGCTACTGCTAATACAGTTATTACGCTACTCTCATTTACCTACCACTGGCTTTCAACTAACAAACTTCCTGCTTATTCCTTAGTACAGATACTGTCCTCAAAAAACAACAAAAAACTCCCACATGTGTAAATTATAGGAATAGAAAAATAAATCCAAACAATAGAAAAAACTACTCCTTTAAAACATACCTTTTAATAATGCTCAATTAAAAAAACTATCAATATAGCTAAATACGGGACACCACAAAAAAGGGATAATCCCCTAAACTGTCACCTACACCATGAACCCTATAGTACCTACCCCAGCGGAGACACCGCCCCGATAAGGGCGACCCCGTAATTAACTCCTACGCTGTATCCTATTTAACGTCCCGCCTATGTATTACTAGGTAAAGCAAAAAAGGGGGGAAATACAGCTTGATTGGAAATATGTCTACCAATGTGTGGAGATACAACAAACGGCGCCAAGGTCGGCGCTAATGGCACTATGATAATATTCACAGTCGGGAGAACAATGTGAATCAAACTACTCCCAAAAGGAAACTGAAAGAAATACCCTCAATAGACCAACAATAAAGTCAAAGGGTATACAGAATGTGCCAATACTTCTCTGCGCCATTCAACCCAGACTGGTAGCTGCGGTCAATAGGGCGATGTAACCCAAGCGCTAGAGTGGATAATACGCTAAATTAACCCCAAACGCGTTTCGTCCCATTCCAGGGATTCCTCAGTGGGTCAAAAGATCAAACAAATCACATCCATCTACAAAAAACAAAACAATTTATTGGTTGGATACCATTCAAAAGAATTAAATCCATTCAAAACATGTTCACTGCCCAAACCAAGACCAAAAACGTATTAGAAAGATACCTGAATCTCCAGTCTATTCTATCATAGGGATTCCAGTGGAGGTCTCATTCTCAAAAGGAGTTGGTGTGTCTCCATATGATGGGAACTCACATGGTGATGTGAGTATACAGTGTTCCACAACATTATCCCACATTGGAGGGTATATATATATCCACCCCCCAGGGGTACTCCTCCAACCAGAGAAGAAAAAACGCCCCCTATACATAATATCCAAACAGTGTACTCACGCCGATTCTGGCGTCTCAAAAAGTAAAGTGCGCATGTCCGCAATGTAAACCCGGCCGCCGCCGAATTCACTGCGTCCCACCGCGCATGCACCAGTCGGTGACGTCTATCAACATGGAAGGCGCACGTGCGGAAACCTAAACATGACGGCGCCGGCATCAACACAGTGTACTGCGACTGCGCCAAGAAAGGTAGCCCACAGATAGCTACGCGCATGCGCATTATCACGACTGCGCCGCGCAATGTATTAACAGACCAGAGATAATATGTGAGCCACAAACAAAGAGCCGGATGACGGATGGCGCACAAATACAAGCCCAAAACCGGGACAAATGACGAGAATATGCCCGTGCCCATGTATAAGGACTCCCAAAGACTAGCAGCAGATGGCCATACCAAGACATGTATGATCATAAACGTGGTACACATGATAAGATATATGTTAGTATAAACTATAGGTATTAGGCATAAATAATCACAAGAAGGGAAATCAGTGTTTTAATGAGGGTTATATGAATATTAAGAATATCCAAGAGGATATCACAGGAAGCACAGAAATGACAATGACTCATTCAGCCCCTTTGGAAATACACAGTTAAGTTTATATATCCACTGTGTTTCACGTTGTAAAATGAGTCTGTCCCAATCGCACCCTCTCAAAGGGGGTTTTACTAAATCAATGCCTCTGAATTGAATAGCATCAATCCTACCATCATGCTTTGCCCAGATGTGTCTCGCAATTGGTGTATCATGTTGTTTCTTGATGTCACCAATATGTTTACGATTCTCCTCAACTCTCTACGTTTTTTTCCCAACATAGTTTAACGCAAGGGCAAGTGGCTAGATAGATAACACCAACTGAGACACAGTTGATGAATCCCTTAATGGTGTATTTAAAGGGATTGTCAGTGTTTCCAAATGTTTTGCAGTTTGTAACATATTGACAAAATTTACACATGCCACATTTGAAACAACCATTTGGTTGTCTACCTAGCCAGGTTTCCCTTAGTGGGGCCACAAAATGGCTTCTCACCAGTTGGTCCCGGAGGCTCCGCCCTTTACGGTACGTGATGGAGGGGGTAGCAGGCAATATCTCCTTCAAAATCTCATCCTGCAGGAGTATTCTCCAGTACTTCTTAACAATACCATTTGATCTTATCTGCCGTGGTTTGTATTCTCCCAATGATCCGAGATCGTTTCTCTTAGACCCTCCATCACTATCCCGCTTAAATTTTCTTAGGGACCAAAAGACCGAACCGGTCCTCCTGTATCGCCTTTTGATATGCCTCTTTGAGAGAAGATTGAGGATATCCTCTAGTGACGAACCCCTCCCTAAGGTCCTTTGCCTGACTCTTAAAAGTATAAGTGTCAGAGCAATTTCTTCTCAGGCGGAGATATTGCCCCCGAGGAATTCCCCTCACAAGTGGTCTCGGGTGACAACTGTCCCACCTTAGGAGGCTATTAGTGGCAGTCTCTTTTCTAAAAACCTTGGGGGACTTAAAGTGTAGTCAGCATTTTTGGAATTGTAAGGTCAAGGAACGGTAAGGGCCCTCTTTCTTTAATAATAAAGGGGTAAAGGCCCCCTCCCCCAGAGGTCTATCTTTTTTGACATGAGGTAAACCAAAAGTTTTTTCCCCCCCTTAGACATTAAAATCGTTTCAAATTCTCACATTTTTTTATATCCTTTTTATGGAAGAATTCGCCCATTTGCCCTTTAGGGACAAAAGCGGAGATTTTTTAACCCACCACACCCCCTAAAATGTTGTGGAAAAAAATGAAAAGCCCCTTCTTAACCCCTGTTTTTCGGTGTCAGGATGTGCTTTGGGAGGGGTTTGAGTCGTAAATCATCCCTAGATTTTATCTCTGGGAGTATTTCCTTTGTTTCTCGTGGTTTTGGGGGGGTGCTGTTAAAAAAGGCCCCATGGCTGAGAGGAGGACGATGAAAACCCGGGGGTTTTGTTTTCCCATGTTTTTTCTTTTATTAAAATTGCCTCTCCCCTTTTTCCCCTTTCCCTTTTCCTTTACCTCCCCAACCAAAGGAATATCCCCTTTCTGACTCTGAAAATTCTCCCCTAATTGATGTTGCTGTATGGGATTCCCCCCTTCTGTATTTTTAGAAGAAAGGAGTAAGCCTCCCTTCTTTAAAGTTGCCAAGTCCCTAAGATTTTAAAATTTGTTGGTAGTGAAAATTTTCTTGACACTGGGGGAACCCAATTCAAAAAATCAGTGAATTTGTTCTGTGCCTTAAAATTTTCATTGGAAAATAACTCTTTGTTTTTGCCCGTAGGTTTACCCCAGGGGATCGAAGGGGAGCCCGATGGCCCCACATACCTAATTTGTCCTGGGTGGGGGGAAACCCCGGGTTTTATGAGGTAGAAGATAATTTTTGGGACAGATGTTTTGTGATGTGGGAAGATACATCGACAACTTTTCATACTAGGAAAGGAATATGTCGTTTTTTTGTGACTTTGGGGAGCCCCAAATAATAACCAAATGGTTTTTAAAAATTTAATCACTGCTAATGAATACCCTTAAACCGTTCCTTGCCCTTACTATTTCCAAAAGTACTACTTTTTAAGTCCAAAGGTTTTTTAAAAAAGGGCTCCCATGAAGCCCCCTAAGGGGGGGGCGTTGTCCCCCGAGACCATTTGGAGGGGAATTCCTCGGGGGCAATATCTCCGCCGAGGGAAATTGCCTGACACTTATATTTTTAGAGTCAGCAAAGGACTTAGGGAAGGTTCGTCACTGAGGATACCCTAATTTTCTCAAAAAGAGGCATATCAAAAGGGAACAGGAGGCCCCGGTTCGGTTTTTGGTCCCTAAGATTAAGCGGGGTAATGTGGGGGTCTAAGAGAAATGATCTTCGGATCATTGGAGAATACAACCCACAGGCAATAAGATTATGGTATTGTTTAAGAAGATGGAGAAAAACCCCGCAGGATGAGTTTTGAAGGAGATATTCCCGCTACCCCTCCATCAGTAGTAAAGGGCGGAGCCCGGGCCCCAAAATGGTGAGAAGCCATTTGGTGGCCCACAAGGGAAACCTGGCTAGGTAGACAAACCAAATGGTTGTTTTTAAATGTGGCATGTTAAATTTTTTCAATTGTAACAAACCCAAAAAAATTTGGAAAAAATACAATCCCCTTTTAAAATAACCATTAAGGGATTTATCAAAAATGGTCTCAGTTGGTGTTTTCTATTAGCCCCTTGCCCTTTCGGGTTAAATATGTTGGGAAAAGTAGGGAGTTGAGGAGGGAACGGTGAAAATATTGGTGACATCAAGAAAAACAGATACACAAATTGTGAGACACATTGGGCAAAGTGATGGAGGTTGATACTATTCAAATTTAGAGGCATTTATTTAGAAAAAACCCCCTTGAGGGATGCGATTTGGGGCAGATCATTTTACAACGTGAAACCAAAGGGTATAAAATTTCTTGTATTTTTAAAGGGGCGAATGGTCATTGTGTTTCTGTGCTTCCCGTGTATCCCCTTGGAATTCTTAATATTATATAACCCCCCCTTAAAAAACGTTTCCCTTTTTGTGTTATTTAGCTAATCCCATATTTTTACTAAAATTTTTTAACTGTAAAAACTTTATGTCTACTTTTCTTGGTATGGCCATCTGCTGTAGTCTTTGGAGTCCTTATACTTGGGGACGGGCATTTTCCGTCAAATTTTTTCCGGTTTTGGGCTTGTTTTTGTGGCCATCCTCATCGGCTCCCCTTTTTTGTGGCTCACATTTTCTCTGGTCTGTTAATTCTTGGAGCGCAGGTGATAATGCCATGCCGTACTTTTGTGGGTACCTTTCTTGGCGCAGTCGAGAATGTGTTTTGCCGGCCCGTATGTTTAGGTTTCCCTGGTGGCCCCTGTTGTTTTACGTCACCGACGGGCATGTGCGGGGGGGACGCGTGAATTTGGCGCCGGCGGTTTTAAACGCGGACTGCCACTTACTTTTTGAGCGCCCAAAACGGGTGGATACACTGTTTGGATATTAGTAAGGGGCCCTTTTTGTTCTTGGTTGGAGGATTACCCCTGGGGGGTGGTATTTATACCCCCAATGTGGGGGAAAGTTTTGGGAACTGTAAACTCAAATACCTGTGGTTCCCCTCATAGGAACACACCAACTCCTTTTGAGAATGGACACCCTGGAAACCTGTGTAGAATGACGGAGATTAGGTTTTTTTCATTTCTTTTTTTGGGTTGGTTTGGGCAGTGAAAATGTTTTGAATGGATTTTTTTTGAAAAGGTATCCAAAAACCCAAAAAATTGTTTTTTTTTGTAGAGGAAAGTATTTGTTTGATCTTTTGACCCACTGAGGAAACCCCGGAATGGGACGAAAGGTTTTTGGGGGTTAATTTTGGGTTATTTTTCCCTCTAGCGCTTGGGTTACATCGCCCTATTGAACCCCAGCTACCGTTGGGGTTTAATGGCGGGAAAGTAGGCCTTTTTTGGATACCCTTTGACTTTATTTTTTGGGCATTTAGGGTATTTTTTCTTTCCTTTTGGGAGGTTTTTTATTTCCTTTTTTCTCCCCCTGTGATATTATATAGTGCCTTAGCGCCACTTGGCGCCCTTTGTTGTATTCCCCCACATTTGGGACTATTGCCAATCAAGTGTTTTCCCCCCTTTTTGCTTTACCCGTAAAACATAGGCGGGACGTTAAATAGGGAAAAAAGCGTAGGAGTTAATTACGGGGGGCCCTTTTTCGGGGGCGGTGTTGCTGGGGTAGGTACTATAGGGTTTATGTTTAGGTGACATTTAGGGGTTACCTTTTTTGTGGTGTCCCCTATTTACCATATTGGGATTTTTTTTTGAGCATTATTAAAAGGTATGTTTTAAAGGAGTAGTTTTTTCTATTGTTCAGATACTGTCCTCTCATAAACCAACTTCTGTCTTCCAACCGGTTTGCTATCCTGTCCTCCAAAACGGTACTGTCATCTAAAGAATGAATTTTTGATTCAAATAACTATGACCTGGCTCTTCAGTCAAATACTGTTTTGCGAACTAACCGCTAGCTTCCAACTGATTAAGCTACCTGCCTGCTCCTCAATACAGATACTGTCCTCTCTGGAACCGACCTGAGGTTTACAACTAAGAATGCTAGTTGTCTACATTTGCCCCAGTGGTTGCAATTAAAAAAAAATCCAATCCTGATAAGAATTGTTTCAGGTTTCTAACTTTGTATCCCCCTCTTCATTAAATGTCCCAAATCTGGCTTCCATCCGTTTATGCAACCTTGGCTTAAAATACAGGAACTGCTTCAAATGAACTGATTTTTTTCCAACTAACATGTACCTGTCCCCTCTTCGTCAGATACTGTCCTCTTTGTAAACCCAAACCCTGGTTTCCAATTTGATTAAAGCAACCCCCTCCTCCTCAATACAGATATTGTCCTCCGGGAAACCCAAACCTCTAGTTAAAAGGGCCCAAAAGCACCTGCCTGCTCATCAATACAGACACTCACTTCACATGTACTAACCTCTGGCTCCCAATTGATCATGCTGCAGGCCTCCTCCTCAATATAAATACTGTTTTCCCATTAACTGACCTTTGGCATCCAACTCTCCCCGTTAACTCTGTTTCCTCAATACAGACAATGGCCCAGATGTATAATAAGTGTCTTTGTAGAAAAGTGTTTTAGGTAGTGCTGCGCCAAAGTTGAGCTGATACTTATGTTTAAAAGTATCTCCCGGCACATTATAAATGTGTCAAGTCAGAAGACAAATTGCTGTGTGTCAAAAATGTGTCTTAACCTTGTCATTTTAAAAAATGGCTGAAAAACCCAAGGGCTACCTCCAACACTTTTTGTTTTTAAAACAAATTTTCCCTACCTTCCCTGATCCCCAAATACAACTTTTTTTTTCTTTCATAAACCGACCCTGCTTCCACTAAAAACAAACCCTCTACTCCTTAGTACAGATACTGTCCTCACATAAACCAACCTCTGGCTTCCAATTGTTTAACCCGCCTTTCTTTAAAAACTTTCGGGAACCAAACCCCTGGTTTTTCAAATAGAATGTTCGTTTCCATTTGACCCAATGGTTGCAATTTAAAAAAGAACTCCAGGTAGGAACTGTTACAGGTTTCAATGTTGTATGCTTGTCTCATTATTAGTTCTTTTACCTCCTTTGCTATACTTGGCTGCCATACCTGAATGATCAACAGTAGCACTGCTCGACTGGGCCTGTCACCAATATAGTTTTTCAAGTTTAAGCATATTTGTGGGACCATGTCACTGTTTTATTGGCCAAAATTTCTCAAATATATAAAACAGTTCAGGTAATATTGTGCCATTTTCCGAACTAATCCCTGATATCCATTGTGTTTTTCTTTTATATACAATTTGTGCCATCAAACTACCCTAGAAAAAAGGCAGGGAAAGGCACGGTATTTGGTTTCGAAGCTTTATTAGCTACCCGGAATTGTTTTCTGCTGGGAAAAACACAATTAGTCCCTTTACAGAAAACAGCTTCCAACAATCTGCCCCCCACTTTCCATGTGGTCAAAAGAAAAGCAGTAGCTGAAGTGAAATACTAATCTCTCTCTTTCTCACTGTCTCTCTCTATTACTGTAAAGACGTCTGTAAAATTGCAGACTACTATTCATTTCAGAAAGTCCAGAAGCTCGGTAATAACATCAATATTCCTTCAACAATTGCTCGATGGAAAGCTTGTTGTTTGTAACTAAACTGCACTGTCCACAACCTGATACAGGCTCTTGTTATCTTTGATCATTCAAGTAAAAAATCCACAATGCACAACATTAAAAATTTACTTTATATTTTTCAACATTTTTTATATCTTTTTATTTTAGTTGTTCACAGTTCATAGTGTTCATAGTGTACTGTGTATGCAGAATCCTAAAGATTGGCTTGAGTGTGAAAACCGTCAAGAGGCAGATATCCCTTCTTTGTCAGGGGCTGCTGCCATTATCTGGCTTGAATGCACTAAGAAATGTTAACCAGATTCTGTATAGTCTTACACACAGGCTTACGGAAAAGCAGGGAGCCCATCTGTGATAATATATTCCGCACTGCTTATACAGACCAAGCAGATTGGATTTGCCTTGAGTTTACAGTGAAAAAGTGCACTGCTTCTTCAAGGAATCCTGTTGGAAGATATTTTACCCATGTAAGATGAAAGCTTAATTCTCCTTGCATATTCAGATAAAGTATCTAGCAAAGCAACAAAGAACAGAGTATCCATCTGTCTGTCTGGCTATCTATCTCATATCTATCTCTCTAATATGGATTAAACTTGACAGTGATATCACTTTTTTTGTTATCTACTTTGATCTCTAAACAAAAGCCATTGAAAAGCACTGAAAAAATTGACATAACAGTTTGTGCCATGGTATGCTACATTGTCTGTCAAGTTTAGTTTTGTTAAACTTGACAGATAACTAGCTAAATATTTCATATCTTCTCTAATGTCTATGTGACCCATATCTATCTATCATCTATTTTCCTATCTCATATGTACAGTATCTGCCTTGACATTAATGTCATGACTTTTTATGTTATCTGCTATTACAGGCAGACCCCGGGTTACAAACAGGATAGGGACTGTAGGTTTTGTCTTAAGTTGAATTTGTATGTAAGTTGGAACAGGTGTATTTATTAAATGTAATTCCAGCACAAAAGTTTTTTTTTTTTTAGTTTTTGATAGTTCCCCTGTTTAAAAAGTTTTTTACTTCATTTTACACCTCATGGCTCAGACATGCGGGAATTTCGTTCTAAGCTACTATCTTGGGAACACAGAACTACAAGGCCGCATCCATAAAATCCCGTTTGTAACTAGGGGACAGATGTAAGCAAATGGTGTAATTTGGGGGACTGCCCGTATTTCAAAACCAAAGCCATTGTAAATCAATTTTGTTTTGATACTCTCTATTATTATCTATTTCTACTATCTATCTAAATTTCCTGTATATCGATTATTACCGACTATCTATTACTTCTACTATCTAATCTATCTACTATCTATCATCATCTATCATCTACTAACTATTTATCTATCTATATAATTAGCTATCTCATGCCTATACTTCTATATGTCTCACTTCTATCTTTCTTGTGTCTGTATCTCTATTTGTCTCACTTCTATCTGTCTGATACAAAAAGATGGTTTGGACGACGCAAAAAAAGAGGAATCAGTTTTTTCCCGAGTGAGAGACACCAACCCCAAAGTTTTCGGCCTGCATGATGGCTTTTTCAAGCAGCAAAAAATACAAGTTAATCTAGGGGAAATTTAAGGGGTCGACCCTCCTCAATCACATAACATCCAATCAAGTGATAAGCATTAATTATCATTTAACAAACATTTTTTTTTTGTTTTTTGACTTCTATCTGTCTGTCTTTCTAGCTAAACATGTTACTTTTAAGTCCTTAGAAGCCGTATTTCTGTATTTCCATTATTATGAAAAGGTGCCATTGTTATGATTGCTTCAACAATACAAAGTGGATTCTAGGGATTTTATTGTTTTACTGCTGTCTGTGATTTATGTAGATTTAGTATAAGGAGTATTATACAGTAGCATTAGCTGTAGGAAGTTGTATATTTTAGGTCTGCATCAACATTTCAAGGACCAAGAGAATATTAAGTATGACTGAAGAGTTTTTATTACAGAAGGAAAATCTCATTTTACTTATATTTGTGTTGGGGAACAATAGTGCAGCCATGCCACTGTAACAGTTCTTTTACACCCCACCTATTGAATAGTGTGACTAATATACTGCTATTATGATATATTTGTAATGCTAGAACTTTACTTTGCTATATATCAACTATGTCTTTGTGCCTCCAACAAACGTTGACCTTTAGGAAACCCATTTTTCTCTTTTTTTATACACTAAAATGTTTTTTTTTTGTTTTTTTTTTGTAAGAATTTAGAAACCAAAGCAACATATTTGAATTTCGGCTTCTAATCCAAGCTAGAGGTGGGATCTGGCCTGTTCTCTGCGATTTACTACCAAATTCAATTCAGGTAATCATGGAGAAAGGTATTTCTGACCTAATCCCCCATGATGCACTTCTGATGTCATCCTTACAATGCAAATAGAATTGAAAGATTATGCACTAGTACAGTAGGTGCTTCTTTCCCAACCATTTAGCACTTCCTTTAAGATGCAGGTGGTGAAATGATGATTGTGCTGTCTGCATTCTGCCCCAGGAGACAGGACTGGGCAGAAGAGGTCAAAACAGCATCTATACATGACAGAGCAGAGCATGAGACAAGTTAGTATCTTTTACTTGAGCTGGGACTTTCATTTTTAGGGGGCACAGTGTGAACTATGATATTAGGGGGCATAGTGTGGAATATGATGTTAGGAGGAACAGTGGGAATTCTGATATTAGTGGGAACAGTGGGATTTTTAAGTTTATTTAAAGGGGTTTTCTCACCACAAGCTTTCGCATAATTGAGCTGTTTCTGTCTCTTACAGCTTCAAATGCATGGATGGATCTCTCCTCCCAGTGGGCGTGTCTCTCCTCACTGAAGACTGGTGACATCATCATTCTGTGTGAGCAGTGGAAGGGAGAGGAAGTCACAGCTCTGCAGACTTATGCAGTGGTCAGTTCTCATGCTTGCAGAGCTGTCAGCTTCCTTCCAGGCTGCACAAGCTCCTTGTAACCAGATCACCTGCACTGCTGTAAGCAGTTCTACATACAGCCTGAACTAATGAAACAAATATGAGAAATGCACTCTGCTCCCCCTCTGTTATCAGGCAGGTGGTAGAGGGGGGAACAGAAGGTATAAGGCTGTGTTATATGGGTGGGAGAGTGAATCTAACAGCTAGAGACTCAGTAATCCTTCACATAGAGGTGGGAGATGAGCATAGAAAGGAGCTCAGACAGTGTTTATTATACAGACACAGCCATCACACAAAGCTGCGGCAGCTAGCTTCACTTTCATTTTCCACAACTCAGAGGGGAGTAAGCACAGAGTGCAGGCAACCAATCACAGCACAAGGCACATGTACCATCCAGGAGGCATGTCCCAACAGGCTGAACTAAATATCAGTCAGCTAATCACTACAAAGGGGGCCTGGCCCAACCTCAGGCTGCTGAGTTAGCTCTAGACACACACAGATTAGCTCATAGCTGCTATACTAAATGATTTAGATAATGCAAAACAATTGTAAAAGTGCTTATTTTTACTGTCCCCATCATTACAGATATGATCTTTGTAGCGAGAAAACCCCTTTAAGGAGACAGATGATTAAATATTTTCAACAGGATACTGTGAGAATTGCAATTAATTTCACAGGGCACAGTGGGATCTATCGTTTAAGGGGAATAGATCAGAGATTATATATTTTCAACAGGATACTGTGAGGATTACAATTAATTTTAGTGAACACAATGGGATTTATAGTTTATTTAAGGAGACAGAATGGAGATTAAATATATTCAACAGCATACTGTGAGGATTACAATTAATTTCAGGGTGCACAGTGGGATTTAAAGTTTATTTAAGAGGGACAGATTGGAGATTAAATAATTTCAACAGTATACTGTTTTACTTCAGGTTGGCACAGTGTGGATTATAAATCATTTGAGTATTTGTAAACTTGGTGCATTTGATTATTAGAGTAAAAATAATTTTCCGCATTGTGCTACATGGCAGGCACCCCGCATACCAAGTAGGGAATTTATTGTTAAAACATGAATATCACCCTTGGCTCAATCAATGAACTTTGACCTCAGGAATAATCCTATGATTTCTCCCATGTATAGATATCCCAAATGTAAACATGACTCAATATCAGAGATAGCTATTCTGCCAGAATACAAAGGTTCCTGCATGTCTCAAGGCAGACAAGATTGGGGATAGGAAAAGCATTTTGTAGATTTGTGCTTGGGCACACTGTAGCTGATTAAATTGTATTATTTCATGAGATGTATGAGATCTATGTAAAATGCATTTGTGACACAGGATGATGGATGACGGTACAGATGGATAAATGGTGTGTTCTCTCCATTTTCTGTTAAATGTTATAGTTTATATTTTTCATTTGGGTGGAGGCCTTTTTTTTAGTTATTTACAGATTTTAAACTTGTATTTTCTATTGTTCTAATTTCCCAGCTGGTCTAAAGGCAGAAAGGATAAAAACATGATCTGGACTGAATTTCTATTATTTTGTGACATTGGAAAATTCATCTATCAATACTGAAGTGCAGGTTTCAATCCAAATGACCAAAATACACAATTTTTTGGAAGGTGAAGCTAAAGTTTAAAACACATTAACCTAGCCTAGCTTATTTTGTACAAAGCAAAGATAGATTTCATCTGGTGTCATGACTTTCCATGGCTTTTTCTTCATGTGTCATTTCTCACTACTACACATAACTAAACTTATAGACATCTATGGTTCAATTACTTTGCCTGTGTGTATTGAATGGGTTGTAACCAACATCTGTTGAGAATTTCATGTCAATAGCACCTTTAGAAATATATTTAGTTCGAAAATTGGTGACGTGTTCAATACTTAAAAAATTTGAAACAGACTTTAATTTTTTTATCATTTTCCCATATATTCTTTTAAAAAATTCTAATGTGAAAATGACAGAAAAATAAAGCATGATATATTATGGAAAAATACTAGTATAATATTGAAATATGAGATGTTACAGAGTTCAAACCTGTGTGTGCTAAAGAAAATTAAAATGTGCCTGGTCAGGAAGGGGGGTAAAAGGTCCAATCAGGAACTGGTTAATAAATTGAAGGATAAATAAATAATAAAAGAATGACTGAATGAATAAATAAATAAATAATAATATCTATTAAATAAATAATAATATTGAACAGGAAACAGGTCCCTTTTATGTATGTAGAATTAGGGCAGCTTCTTAGTTTCATGGAAATCCAATTGATCAGTTTATAAGAAAACAAGTTAATAAAGATATTTCTGCTGCCGTTAGAGGAAAAGCTCTGCATATTGTTTCATTACTGAGTTCAGTGGGAACAATATATTTCTGTAGGGAAGTGAGCTTCCACTAGTGTTGATTGCAAGAAAACAGCATTTTATCATGTACTGTAACTCTATGTCCATGTGAAGGGAAGCAAGGAATTTAGAGCTCTGTATCTGAAAGCTCTGATCCCTATAATGAATTTTCGATAAAACTAAAGTAAATGGAATTAAATTAAATGTAAACTTTCTTGCCCTGAACATCATCATTAACCTGTATATTATCCTAAACCATCTAGAATATAATGCTTAACGGGTTACCAATCATCCATACATTTCTGAAGAGTTCTTGTAATATGAATAGGCATTCTACTGCCTACAGTGGTTACAATTCAGAGAAATAGTATTTTAGATACAGGTATTGCTAAGAATCTCTTGCTATGTACAGAAGATTGCACTTCTGGTATATATGCAATGTAAATAAAGATCAACAACAACTCAGTAACTACATTTCCACCTTTATCAGAAAATTTTATATATGCTATATCAGAATCTCCGTAAATTTCCTATAACAAAATCATTAACACCATTCTACATAGAGATATGAATTTTTTATGTTTATTAAAAATCATTGGCATAAAAGTATAGAAAACATATTAAAGCAGATTGATCAATATATTATGCACAAACATGCAGCATAAAGCTGGTTTGGTAAGGTTACTGCAGTGGCATTTAATTAATCAATTTCCTTATTCTGAACTGACATTTCACATATGCTGCCATATAAGATGATAAAAGACCAGAACTGCACTATTCTATTTCCTAATTTGCTCTGCTAATACCCTTTAATGGAGCTAGTGATAATATATTATATTCCTTCACAAGTCTTCAAATTACTTTGATAAATGAACTGCATTGGTAGAATTATAAAGTCATTATAGGATGTTATGTCCAAATTTTGCATTTTGCTGACATTTTAATACAGAACAGGTTTATACTCTTTCTATATATTCTTTTAATAAAGTAAATGAACTTAAGTAGACTATTACAGATAGTAAGGTAAGATAGTTAAGTGTTTATTAAAATACAGATGTAACCAATGAGTTTGCTAAGCACAGTTGAGTATGTCATTTGTAACAAATTTGGTTTAAGGGGAATCTGTCGCAATTTTTTTTTCACTTATTAAACCAAGACCATGATCCATATTCTTTTCTTCTTTGCTGTTTTTATTTTCTACTACTACTGAGAATCTTTCTCTACAGAACAGGAAGTGTCAGACTATTATTAGGCTTAGTGGCCAAAGTGAAAACTGCAGGACTTAAAGGGGTTGTCTCACGACGAAGATCATAGTTGAAAATGTAGGGACCAAAAATCTAAGGATGTACGCCCTTGGTTACCATTAGCAAAGTGCTATGGTTTTAGAGAACGGGCTGGATTACTTGTGCTTAGCAACGGAGTTTGTTTACAGGTCGGGGAAGCATTCTGTCCCACCCAGGTCGCAGACTAGAATGCGCATGCAAATGAAAGGCAGTGAAGAGGTCCTGGGAATGCACAAGGATATGTGTATTACCAACCACAGGCATCGGTGGAGGGTGGTAGGGGGTATCTGCAGCTACATGCAGAGAGGAGAGAAAGAGAGAGAGATCACTGACTGCAAGCGGAGGGGCTGCGGGGTATGGTGCGATTCACTGACTGTTAGCGGAGCTTGCACCTCCGCTTGCAGTCAGTGATCTCTCTCTCTCTTTCTCTCCTCTGTGCATGTAGCTGCCGATACCCCCACCGATGCCTGTGGTTGATAATACACACATCCCGGTGGCTGCCAATACACACATTCCTGCCAGTCCTCTTCACTGACTCGCCTCCGTGCCTGTCGCTGTCAATACACACATCCCTGTGCATTCCCAGGATCTCTTCACTGCCTTTCATTTGCATGCGCGTTCTATTCTGCGACCTGGACAAGACAGAATGCTTCCCCGACCTGTAAACAAACTCCGTTGCTAAGCACAAGTAATCCAGCCCGTTCGCTAAAACCATAGCACTCTGCTAATGGTAACCAAGGGCGTACATCCTTAGATTTTTGGTCCCTACATTTTCAACTATGATCTTCGTAGTGAGACAACCCCTTTAAGAATTATTAAGAAATATTGAAGATGATATGGAAAAAAAAAAAAAAAACATAACCAAAAAAGTGTTTAACATAAAAACGTGAGTTAAACAATACACATTCCCTTTTAGGAGGTTTTCTTAACTTGTAAAGTGATGGCATATTGCTAGGCCATGCCATCACTTTATAGGTTGTACCCAGTGTCGGACTCGAGGGCCTGGAGCACACCAGTAAATTGATTCTTGGGGCCTGTTCTACAGTTACTGTACTTGCCTCTTGCACCCTGCCTTTTCTCCTTAACTACTTGCCGACCGACCTATACACTATAAATGACTGAGCGGTGGCAGTTTATTTCTGCACAGACATTCTGGAACATTCGTGCAGAGAGTGTAGCTAATCGTACAGCTGCTGGGTAAGTCAACTATCGGCGATAGCCAGGCTCTCCACTGAGAAGACAGGGATTGTTAGGGAATGTTCACACTGAAGTAGAAATTATGAGAAAATGATAATCAATGCATTACGTTTAAATATTATACTTGTAATGCTGTTTCTACAAAAGCCTTGTCTTTTGCATTTCACTAAACCTGAATTCTGCCAGTCATTCAGGTTGGCACGCATATGAACTGATCTTTGATAAAGTACACATAGCAAGTTTATTCTGCTGCTCAGTACATTTGCACTGGCTAACGGGACACCGTGATTTATAAACACAATAATTTAGGCTACTTTTAATCATAAAGTGAATCATATGCCTTTATTCTTACTAGATGTAATTTTTTATCAGAGTATGCACAACATGTTGACTTTTAAATCATACGATGTACATAACCTCGAGATAATGGAAGATACTGGGTCACAGTGGTCCAGTATCCACAGTTTGTATAAACATCTGATCTGTGTCTAATGTCAGTAGAGATTAATAATTGAAATTATTTATTATTGCCAATTCTCGAAGAGCTGGTCAGCAGATTCTAATGAGTAATGACGTTATTTATCTGTTCATTGTTCTGATTGGTCTAAAATGTACATCCCATAAGATTTTGGCTTATCTGTGATTGGTTAGAAGTGACACCATCCCATCATCTAACCATATAAAAGAAGCTATAGAGGATTAATAAATTGTTCTTATCTGATTTGATCTAAGAATCCAGTGTACACTGTGTCTTTATTCTCGATCGTGAAAGAAGGAGAAATTGTTAGAGCAAAGCTGCCACAACACACACAACGTTTTTCAGATCTGTTTTTTTATCCATTTTTCGGACCCAAAACGGATCAAAAAAAGTTATCTAACAATGTGCAGTTTGATTTACATTGTTTTCAATGTAAAACATGCATCTTAGTTCAGACGAGTGATCGCTGCTGCATGTTTACTTTTGTCTTTTCAGTGTGCTTTGCGGATCCATTTTAAGAATTGACATGTCAATTCTACTTGCTTTTTACGCAAGTGAAATCCCCATAGGAAACAATGGGGTGTGCTTCTGAAGCCCGAAAAACGGATCCAAAAGTGCAACATACTTTTGGGTAAGTTTTGAATGCGCTTTGATACGAAAACACATTGGATTAAAATTTGAAGTGTAATACACTAAATCAGTCCCTAGAGGTCTCATTTGATCTAGAAGAACTGTTTGAACCTTAGTAACCTAATGACCTATGTTAAGAAGCCCACTAGGGGAAGCTAACAGTATTTTACATGTGTTTCAGAAGACGCCTAATAGAAGGTACTATAACAGCATTTTACATGTGTTTCAGAGGAAGCCTAATAGAGGGCGCTACCAGCATTTTACATGTGTTTCATCTTATAAATCACTTTTTACATGTATTGAAAGATATAAAAGCAGTGAAAATGTAGGTCATTGGGTTACTGAAGTTCAAATAGTTCTTCTAGATCAAATGAGACCTCTAAGGGCCGATTTACTATATTACACTGAAGATTCTACCTTTTCGAACTACAACCTCTGTGGATGGTATAATTTGTGAATAGTCTCAAGTTCTTTGCCTGCATTTTATCTAGTGTATACTATGTATATATATTGAAAAACGGATCCAAAACGTCATGTGAACATACCCTTAATTGTCAACCCTATATCCTTGATCGCTGTGTGTACAGCCCCAAAGAAGCGTTGTATACACAGACAGGGAGGAAGCTTGTCACATGACTGTGGGGGCTTGGTAAGTGTCTGAACTGCTGGGTCTTATCAGATCCAGAGCAGCTCTGCAGTCAATGGATTTCTCATGTAACTTGGACCAATATACCAGCTAAAATACCAGCCCCAGTTACAGGAGAAATCAGCAAATAAGTGATATAGAAACGTAAAACAATATGTAAAATAAGGTAAAAAAAAACAAAAACACAATATAAAATATTATTAAACAAAAAACCTAACAGCCAAAACCACAACTTTTAACATCAGCCATGATTACCATTAAAGGGGTTTTGCCATGAAGTAAAATTATGTGGGAAGCTTGTAAATTAAATAATAAATATTTTCCCCATCCGTCATAATTAAAAATTCTGCACCATTTTTGTTTTAGCTCCTACTTTAATGATATATAGTGTACAACTCATTTCCAGGGGATATGATGAGTGATGAGAGCTTCAGACATCGCCACTCCTCTCAGGCAACTACTTTCAGTCTCTTCCCTGTCACACACACTTACTCACTGCTGAGTGATTGTTCAACCCCAGGTGCTGTCATTCTTCTGCTGTCCCCTGTACTCCTTAGTAATTAGTCAAACAGTGCAAATAAAAAAAAAGAAAAAAGAAACCAGGTATGTGTATTGAGAAAAGAAAAATTCACATATTTGTTTTCAGTAGGGATTTGAACCTAAGACCCCTTTATTGGAAGGCAGAAGTGCCAACCACTCAGCTACATTCTAGCTACTCACAGCTCTTACATAAACAGACCTGTGTTTGACTGGAGTGAGCACACTGTGGAGAAAGGTATGGTGATGTCAAGCCTTCTGGGTCACATGTTCAAAGAAATCATACACACCCTCTTTTGGACACATTGAAAGTTTACGCAGGACAAACCAGGCATGAAAAGCCTTTGTGACAAAATCCCTTAAAATTTTATGTAACATATATAAATGTCTGTGATGAAAAACTGACACGATTACAAAACTTATTTTAGCTCCACTTTTTCTGTAAAATAAATAAATAAAAAAGAGAAAACAAATTATTCTTTTTTTAACTCTTTTTCCCTCAAATTTATGAAAAAAAAGCAAAAATGACATAAAAATAAAACCTAACATATCATGAAAAAAGGTGAAAAAATTAGTACAATAACTAAACGCAAGAAAGCGTTATAGCGCTGAAACCAGCATGTACTACGGAAAAGAAAAATGTGTCTGGTTAGGAAGGATGGTAAATGACCCAGTCAGGAACTAGTTAAGCCCCAAGCCTACCACACCCAGAATTTCACCATATCCAGAGGCCTACCAGGGATTTGTCCTGTGAACCAGTCCGAGCTTGGTCTATCTCCACCGCTCATGAGTCTGAAGGGGTAGGGCTGAGTTCTGTTCACCTTTTTCTATTTAGAAAGGGATGCAATGCTACACACCTTTGTTTTCACAATCATTGGAGGTCAAAAAGGTAGTGCACCAACCGATCATAAGGTTATTGCATAGCTTAGTCTCGATTTTATTGGATGAAAAAACATCCTTATAGTGGTTTTCTCACTAGGCTGTTTCACTGAACCACAAGCAGTTTTACACTCACTCTGTCTCATCAGGCTGGGGGGGGACTCTCTGTATCAAACTGAACAGTTACACTGACAACTGCAGGAGATGTTATCTCTTCAGTAAATGAAAGGCGCATGTGCTATGAAGAATGAAAATAATGGCTTATCCGTAATCTTGTTAGAGATAATTTGTTTGCTCTGGACTGAGGGCATGAGCTCCAGTCATCCATGGTGACATGACTCTTTGCTCTCTGATCTAATCAGATACCAGAATTATGGTCCGGTAACAAGGAAACCATAGAAACCTGTGTACACTCAAATCTATTGATTAATGTATTTAGAAAAAGTCTTCAATTACCTGTCCCTTCATGTTGAAAGCTAATCTTTGTAGTGAGAAAATCCCTTTAACGTCAGCTAATGCCATTGTCTTTTAGGTACAGATGTAGTAATGTTAAACTTGACAGATACTGCTCTACTGTTCTTTCTTGTATATTGTATAAACGAGATAGGATTCACATAGGAAAAGCCAAACTAAAAGCAGTAATGACACTTGAACAGAAGGAAGCAAGGTTAAGGTATGTTCATACAGCATACTATGCGCATACTGTATGAGTTGCAATACGCATAATTCTAAAGCACTGACAGCCGACTCCCACTGACTTCCACTTTCCCTGGCGTGTAAGCATAGCTCTCATTGAGAGCTATGAATTACCGTAATTGCATGACTTAATTCAGGCATACTGCAGTGTAATTACATACTGAATTACGCCCCGCAATTATGTCATGTGAACACACCCTTAGCCCGTGTTCACACGGCTTATTCAAGCCGTAATTGCGAGCCGGATTGCGCTCGCAATTCCGGCTTGAAAAAGGGGCGGGTGCGGGGGTGCTGCCCGCTGGCCTCATAGACTTGCATTATCCACGGCGCGTATTGCGCCTGGATAATGTGCAGGCGGGGAGGAGTGACGGAATCCACTGTTCTCTATGAGAACTGTGGATTACCGTAATTACTGCGGGCGGATTGGGGCCGTACTGCAGGCCCAAATCCGGCACGCAGTACGGCTCCAATCCACGGCGAAATAAGCCGTGTGAACGGCCCCTACGGTGAACTAAAAACAGAAACAAGCATCCATGGATTGGATGAAAGTGATATTCACTAATGTATCACAAATCTACATTGGCCAAGGAGATGATGCTGGAACTTTTGTACGGTGCTATTCACAGGAATTGCATAAGAATGATTGCCTGAAGAAAAGAATCACATTACCCACTTAAAATGAATAAAATAAATTAACCTCTTACCGACATAGGACGTATGGCGATCCGACTACACAGTCGCTGGGTGTTAGCGGCTAAATTCAGCTAACACTTGGCGGTTGTAGCTGTTTAACCCCTTAGACGCTGCGGCCAAAATGGCCACGGCATCTAAATCAATGCGAAACGGTGCCTTGCACCATTCCTCGCTGCGAGCAGGCCATCAGCGCTGAAATCTTGTGAAGGCATTCATTGCTGCCAGGTTTTGATTTCCCCACTTCTAGCCCCAGGCAGGAAGTGGGGAAACCGCCATCTTGGTGCAGCCTAATGCTTTGTCTATGCCCAGTGGTTAAGCACCCTAGGGGGACTTAAAGTTAAATTAAAAAAAAAAAGTTCTAAAGAACTAAATAAAAAAGTATTAAAAGTTGAAATCACCCTCCTTTCGCCATTTTACAAATAAAATAAAATCATAAAAAAAGTTACACACATTTGGTATCGCTGTGTCCGATCTATTAACATTTAAAATCATTTATCCCGTACACTGAATACCGTAGAAGAAAAAAATTGGGTGTTTTTTTGGTCATTTTACGTCCTATAAAAATTTGATTAAAAGTGATCAAAAAAGTTGCATGCATTCCAAACTGGTAGCAATAAAAAAATACATTTTTAGCCTGAAAAAAAATGCGCCTAAACTGACGCCGTAGGTGTTAGTACAAAAAAGTTATTGGTTGCACAAAATGGCACAGAGGTGCAAATTTCAAAAATAGACAACGTTTTTGGAATTTTTTTACCATACCAATACATGAAGGAAACCATACATGTTTGGTATTGCCGGATGCGTATCAACCTGTAGAATACACATAACACATCATTTGTATTGAAGAATGAACGCTGTAGAGAAAACTGCCAACATGGCGCAAGTATGTTTTTTTCATATTTTGCCCCACTTAGAATTTCTTTGTGGTTTCCTAGTATATTCTACGGTAAGATAAATGACATAATTAGAAAGTACATCTTGTCCCACAAAATAAAAGCGCTCATTAGTCTATGTAGGTGGAAAAATAAAAAAAGTTATGGCTTTTAAAAGGCAAGGAGGAGAAAAATTTAGAGCCATATCCTTATGACCGTCCGTCAGGAAGGGGTTAAATTAAAAATATGGAAGGCTCTGACCTGCATAGCTTATTTGTTATCTTTAAGAAAGTTGAAACCAGCTGAATAAGCTTAATATATTGTTTACCATTAGTAAAGATCAAGAAATAAAGACTTTAGATTCTCATAAAAGCCATAGGAAGAGCAACAAAGTACTGAATGGGATTTGTTTTGTATTAGGATTCCCCAATTTGATAGAAAATTCTCCTATCGATAGACCTGTGTTAAGTTAAGCTTTATTTTCTAGTGTCACTATTTTGGGGTACATATGATTTTTTTTTTACAACTTTTTCTTTTGTTTTTCTAGAGGTGAGGTGACCAACAAACTGTATTGTTGGTTTTTTTTTTTTGTTTGTTTTTTACAGTTTTCAGCATATTGGCAAAATAACATGATATTTTAATGTCTTGAACCTTTATGGGTCCACTTCACACACCATTACAGGCATCATGATGAACAGTTACGTCATATGCTGGTAAGGGGTTAAGGAGTTAAATATTACTTTGACATATGCCTGACTTGTGTATTTGTTACAAAGAAAGCTAAGTGAATGTTCTCTATGCATAGGAATTCCTATGGTTGTTTTACAGCATGCCCACAGCATCACTGACATACAGTATAGAAAATAAAATGCCAATATATATCCAGTCTGTCACTGGATTCAATAGAGGCTGTTTTCTGGGTGGGGGTGGGCGTGAGGAGAGAATTATAGTTAGTTGTTGGGGGTGTCAGTGAGGAGGTATAAGGGGGTTAATAGTTGTTGTTGGGGGGTTATAGCATTCATCATTTTATCTCTGTAATAGCATACATTTTAGCATTACATTTGTACTACAGGTATTCTATTACACTCTTTCATAAATAGTGTTGTGCTCCAGATTCAGATTGATGTCAGATTCGACCAGAATCTAAAGGATTTGATTTGGTTGGCCTGGATAGAATTTTGATGTGAATTTACAAATAATCTGACCCAAACACTTCATAGGGGTTAGGGTTATTAGGGTTTAAATGACCATTTTCTGGCACTTTGTGTGTGGCATCACTTCTGGTACAGTGTTGGGCGTCCCATCCAACGGCACTTCCAGTTACCATAACATAACAGTGGGGCTGTGTCACGAGTGGCCGCTTTGTCCCTGCTACGCCTGGGGTGTGTGGCGCCATGGTTTGCGGGCGCACTCGCTCCCACGGGCGCACGGTCCTACCTGACCGCGCTCCTGCTGCTTCTCGGCCGTCTGACGGCCAGGTGCGCGCAGCCCCGCTCCCTAGGGCACATGGGAGCCGGCTCTGTTAGATTTAAAAGGCCAGCGTGCCGGTAATTGCATTTGCCGGTCACTGACCCTATATAATGGCTCCACCTCTTCCTTTACTCTGCTGATTCCATAGTGCCTTACCCTATGCAAGGAAGCCTTCTTTACGTTCCATTTGCCAATTCCGTGTACCAGTCCCTCTGGCTTACGTTTCTTGACCACGAACCTTCGCTGCCTGCCCTGACCTTTTGGTCCATCCTCGAAGTTTGCCTGTCGATTTGGTACTGCGTTGCACCTCGGCTACCACCGCAAGCAAGTCGTATCAGGGGTAGTGACCTGGTGGAATCCTGCCGCAGCAAGTCCTTCCTGCTTTGCGGCGGGCTCTGGTGAAAACCGGGACCCACTTAGACTCTGCTCCCTGGGACGGCTACTACCACTGCTTGCGGTGGCCCAGCCAATCCACTACCTCGGTCCGTTGCAGTTGGAATCGGTCATGGGTCCCGCCAAGGTGCCGTTACCCAGCGTGGAGGACCTTACGTCTATTGTGGCTCAGCAGTACCAGCAGCTGGCGCAACAGGTGCAGCAGTTAGACCAATTGACCTCCATGTTGCAGAAACTGATTGCCGCTCAGCAGCAGCCCTCTTCTCCTCCCGTGGTTCCTCCTATGCCAGCCGCTTTGTCTGCCTCCCTGGGACCCAAACTTTGGCTGTCGCTTTCTACAAATTTGACGGAGATCCGAAACTCTGCAGGGGATTTGTGACACAGTGCTCCCTGCATGTGGAACTGATGGCTGACCAGTTTCCTTCCGAAGGGACTAAGGTAGCCTTCGTGGTCAGTTTGCTCTCCGGGAAGGCCCTGGCCTGGGCCACACCCCTCTGGGACAGAAGCGGATCTGCAGACCTTTTTTAAGGAGTTCCGTGGTGTGTTTGAAGAACCAGCAAGCGCATCGTCTGCGGAAACAGCACTGCTGAACCTGCGCCAAGGGGATTCTTCGGTAGGAGATTACCCGCCAATTTTCGGCCGCTGGCCTCAATTTGCCGGAAAATAGGGGGCCCTGTCGCTACTTTTAAGAAGGCCTCCCCGGCCGGGGTTAAGGATGCGCTGGCCCAAAGCCCCCCCGCGCCCCTTAATGAGCTGACCATTTCCCACCGCATCGACATGCTTAACCGTAGATAAAGGAGCTCCTCGGGAACGAGACTCTGTGCGGCCTCGCCGTTCCCTCGCCTACTCCGGTTTTCCCAGAAACCATTTTTGCCATTTCCCACGCACTTGTGAAGAGCCTATCAAATTGACCCTTAAAATTACTGAACAGGTGGGGAGGGGTTTGCTTTTTTGTGCCAGTCCGGAGCATTTCCTAGGGACTTCCATTGGCCCCTTTCCGGAAAGCAGCCCCTATTCATGGGAGGGGAGTCCCTAGGTTTGAACAGTTCCTCTCCTCGGCGACCATGCCGGGTTTTGGGTATGTCATTTGGGACCCAATTCAATTTCCTGCTTTCTGACCCGGGTTCATGGAAATTTATGGACGCTGCACTGGTTTTAAAATTTTCCCAGGTCCATCCGCGTGACTCCAACTGATACCGCACTGACCTTTCTACATGTGGGGCGCCCACAAAGAAGATCGCGTTCTGGGGCTCCCTCACCCTCTCACAACCCCTCTTGGGCTCCCGTGGCTGCACGCCACGCCCCTATGCTGAGCTGAAAACGGGCGAAGTAATCTTTGGGGACAGGACTCCAGTCCCGTTTTTTCCCCCTCCGGTGCCCCCCCGCTTTTTCCATCATTGGATAAAACCCCTCCCGGGGTTGCCTCCAGAGTCCCAAAGACTTCGCAGATGTTTTTTTGGGAAAAAGGGAAGTGGCCCTTCCCCCTCACGTCCCTACGTTCCCCTTTTTGACCTGTTGCCGGGCAAAGCCCCCCTCGTGGCGGGGTTTTTATCCGCTGTCTTTTTCTGGACCAAACCCATTCCCATATAGGGGAGAATCTCAAGGGGGGTTTTTATCTGTAAGTCTACGCCCCCACGGTGCGGTTCTTTTTTTCTCGAAAAAAAAGGCCCTCTTACGCCGTGCATCGACTCCCCGGCCTAAAAAAATTTTAGTTAAAAAAACCGCTACCTCTGCCCCGATACAGAACTTTTCGTTGGGCCCGCGACCCAAAGGTTTTCTCCAAAGGTTTTTGCGGGGGGGCTATAACCTCATCCGAATTGTAAAGGCACAAATGGAACGGATTCAGCCCCCCGGGGTGGACATTCGAATTCTAGTCATGCCCTTCAGCCTCTGCAATGCTCCTCGGTGTTCCAGGTTTCGAAAAGAGATCTTCAAAACTTCTTGTATTCCTGCATGGTCGTGAAACTGGACGACATTCTGGTCTTTCGCCTGTATCAAGTCCCATACTCCATGTGCACCAGGTCCTCAAGTCTTCAGAAATCCCTATACCCCCAAATTAGAAAAGTCCAGTTTCGTCAGCCCTTGCCCTTCTAGGTATATACCTCTGCCGAGGGACTCAGAGGGACCGGCCAAGCTTTCGCCATCCTGCAGGGGCCCTCGCTGTGGCCACGGGCAATCCCGGTTCTTGGGCTTGCGAACTACTATCCCCCATTTATCCCCCTTTTTTCTATCTGGGGCTCCATTTGCCCTGTTTAAGAAGACGGCAATCCTAGGTCGGGCCCTCAGGGGGCCCGAAGATGCGTTCTCCGGGCTCAAGGCAGCCTTTCCTCACCCCCACCCTTTTTCTCGCCGGGACATGAGAAACCGTTCTTCCTGAGGGGGGACACGTCCTCCGTAGGAACGGGCGTGCTCTTCAGCGGGACCCCAAGGGGAAGCAGCACCTTGGGGGTTTTTTTCTAAACATTCTCCCCGGGGTGAAAAAAAACTACACATTGGTGACGTTAGCTTTTGGGCCCTCAAAATGGCCCCAGAAAATGGTGCCATCTGCTGGAGGGGGCTCCACCCGTCGCCATCACTGGGCCACAAGAACTTTTACCTCCAGACAGCTCAAGTCTCAATCCTCGGGAGGCTCGTTGGGCCCCTTTTTCTCCGGTTTTAAATTCGGATCCCTTTCCCCCCCAGCCGAGAAAACTCAAGGGCCCATGCCGTCCCGGGGCCTCGGACTCGTGGGGGGAAAAATTCCTCCAGCCACATTATTCCCCCTGTCTGTCTGATTACGGGAGCTCGTGGACCCCCGGTGGCAAGTTTTGTACTCCGCGCTGCGGGGAGAATCGAAGTGGGGTCATTTCTCTTGGGTTGCCGGCCACTCGGGGGTACGAAAACCGCAGCTCATTGCCGCTAATTTGGGGGCCTGACCTTGCAAGGATTCAAGGCTTCCTTTGGGAACGTGTCCTTCAGCGCCCCCCAAAAAAAACACCCCACCTTAACCGGCGGGTTGCTTCGCAACGCCCATTCCGACCCCCATGGCCCCTATTTTCCAAGGCCTTTATCAAGGATCTTCCACCGTCTGCGGGGAATTGTCATCTGGGGATATGTTGAAAGTTTTTTTCCAAAATGGTGCCTTTACTTCTAAAGGTAGGGCGAAAAGGGCCCCAGAAAATAAAACGTTGTGCAAGTAGTGTAGGACCCCCTGCTTTTAGGTTTTTGAAGTCGAAAGGGGGCTTAAACAGTTTGATCAAAAGTGTGAACTAAGAACCTCAAAAAAATTCATGTTTTTTAAAAACAGAATGTTTTTTTTTTTTTTTATTATTCTAATATAGTGTGCTGGATATTGTTAATGTATTTTATTTCAGCCCCAACACCTGCACCCATGTTTTACTTTTTTAAGAGGGGATGTCTGAACCAAAAATTGTTTTTTTTAATACTGTATCTGGGGCACGTTAATTTTTTTTTTTCCAAAAATGGGACATTTTGTACCCTTGCGGGTTTGCCCTCTCGCCCGCTTGACGACCCTTTTCTTCCAGCACATCTTCCGTTTTTCATGGCCTTCCTCATCACTTGGTTGGATCGCGGGGGACAGTTTTTTCTCCAATTCGGCGGTCCCTCTGTTTCCAGCTGAAAGGGATCGGGCTTTCTTCTCTTATCACCCCAGACAAACGGTCAGGTGGAAAGGGCAACCCAAACCTGGAAAAATTTTTTACACCATTTGTGTCGGCCGCAAGACATTGTCGGGCCTGTTACCCTTTCGGAATTCCAAAAACTCTCTGGGTTCGGAGTCCGGCGGCGCTTTCCCCCCTTTTGGTTTATGGACTGCACCCCTCCCCCCCCTCCCACTGTCATCATCTCTGACTTCCCTGCCTGGACTCCCTTGGGTTTGTGCTTGAAGGGCCCCTTGGGGCAACACTCACATCTCGCGGCAGGGTTTCCCCCCGGGGAAGCTGCTGCGGGTAAGTATAAAAAGGCCCCCCCTCGTTTGCTCCGGTGAAAGGTTGGCTGTATCCCGGTTTTCATCTGAGATCCCATCCTAAAACTGGGGCCCCGCTACCTTGGTCCTTTTTTGGTCCGAAAAAGACCAACCCGGTGGCCTACAAGCTCGGCTTCCCCCCCCATCGGACCCCAAAATTTCCCTTTCCAGTTTCCCTATTTAAGCCCTCATCCGAAAGATTTTTCTCGAAGGGTGTCTCCTCCTTCATCCGGTAACTCGGATGTTTTCACTGTGAAAGAAATTCTGGTCATGAAAGCGATCAGGGGAAAATGTAATTTTCTTATTAATTGGAAGGGGTTCAGGCCTGAGGAAAGATCGTGGGAGCCGGAGGAGAACATCATGGACCGGGTGCTGCTTCGGAAATTTCTTCAGACCAGAGGGAAGGGGAAACCGAAGGGGGGTATACTGTCACGAGCGGCACCGCAGCCCGTGGGCCAAGCTGTGGGCGCACTCGTGCCCGCTCTGTCCCTGCTGCGCCCGGGGTGCATGGCGCCGTGGTCTGCGGGCGCACTCGCTCCCACGGGCGCATGGTCCTACCTGACCGCGCTCCTGCTGCTTCTCGGCTGACTGACGGTCGGTGCGCGCGTCCCTGCTTCCTAGGGCGCGTGCGCCGGCTCTGTCATAGTTTAAGGGCCAGCGTGCTGGGAATTGCATTTGCTGGTCGCTGACCCTATATAATGGCTCCACCTCTTCCTTTACTCTGCCGATTCCATAGTGCCTTACCCTATGCGAGGAAGCCTGCTTTACGTTCCAGTTGCCAATTCCGTGTACCAGTCCCTCCGGTTTACGTTTCTCGACCACGAACCTTCGCTGCCTGCCCTGACCTTTTGGCCCGTCCCCGACTACAAGTTTGCCTGTCAATTTGGTACTGCATTGTACCTTGGCTACCACCGCAAGCAAGTTGTATCAGGGGTAGCAACCTGGTGTAATCCCGCCGTAGCAAGTGCATCCCGCTTTTCAGCGGACCCACTTAGACTCCGCTCCCTGGTACGGATACTACCACTGCTTGCGGTGGCCCAGCAGATCCACTATCTCGGTCCGTTACAGGCTGTTGGGCCACTGGGCTGCGCACTTAATCTGTGTGGCTTTTGCTGTGGCGGCGGCTGCCATGCAGTGCAGCCCCCATTTAGTGTAGGGACCCACTTTATAGAGGTCGCCGTGAAGTGGCAAGTGGGCAAATACGTTTTGGTCAAAAACTATACTAAGAACCTCCTGTTCATTTTTGTAAAGTTTTGCTTGGAAGCATTAGATCAACGTATAGTGTGGGGATGTGTGGTCCATGCCTCTCTCTTCCATGTTTGATAACATAGTTATGCTATATTTACCCGAAGTGACATTGAACAAGATGCCTGATGTTGCATTGGCAGTGACACTGCATTGTAGTGCTGCAATTCTGGGACAACTCCATAACAGCACGTTTACCCTTAAAACACTGTGGGCAACATATTCAATGTATGTATAAACAGTCATACACCAATAGTAGGCACAGTTTGCACCAGGCACAGCACAAGTTATGCGCCTAAAATAGGTTATAAATAATGAAATCCAAACCAGTCAGCTCACCGTCAGTAGATGGCATATGGATAAGCACAGAAAGGTAAAAAAGCAACCTCAATGATGATAATCCAGCAAATAGAAGGTTCCAGCTTCAATCCAAATATTCAGTAAAATTCCAAGACTTTATATTCCATATTAAAAACATACACTGGTCATGCTTCTGTGTTTATAATTATGTACGCTTTTAATATGGAATATAAATAAAGTCTTGGAATTTTACTGAATATTTGATTTAAGCTGGAACCTTCTATTTGCTAAAAAATGCTATGCGACAAAGTTATGCACATAAAATATTCTATGCTATGCTGTGAAAGGCATACCACACGCCATATTCATGAACGCACATATGACAGGTTCAAACATTGGGGCACACTAGTCACACATTTAATGCACCTTAAAACTTATGTGGCGGCGCCTCTTTTCTGAGATGTCGCCCCGTAAAGAAAAAACTTAACCCAATGTTAAGGTTATGGTTATCTTTAGGGTTGTGTTTGTGTTCAAGAAGTTTGGTCAAACCAGTGTCGAACCAAACAAGGACTTATTCTATCAACACTATTCAGAAGAAATACCTTATCTGGTAACCTTTTTTCAACATAAAATAGGAAAAAAATTAATCCTTGGTTTGAATGTGTGTTAAAGTAAACTCTACCTCCAGCTTTAAAGGGGTTGTCTCACTACATTGATTCATCTTACCTCAGTCCTGTTTTCTTGGTTTCATTTTGATTTCAGGGGTGTTTTTATTGGCTTCCACTAGGCTGCAGTAGAAACCAGGTCTGTAGCTATAGCAACCAGTGCTGGCAGCCTGGATACATAAAACAGGTCTGTAGCTATAGCGACCTGAGGAGCTGATGCAGCCCATACAAGAGGAGATATCCCGGAATAGGTAGGACACTGTTAATGGACATATATTGCAAAGTGACTTGTTTTTGCAAGATCTTTAACATACAAAACAATCATTTTAGTGAGACAACCCCATTAAGCATTTTTTTAGTAAGTATTTAATTAGTTCAAAAGTATTCACTAATTCATTTCCTAATGTATCTTTATAACATTATGATGCAGAGTTTTAACATTTACCGATATTTGCATGTGAATGGGAGCAGGGTATGGCAAAAAATGACAAAATGATGACTAAAAAAATTATACATGACAAAAAAAGTGTGTCAATAATTAAAATTTTTGCAGTGTTGATTTAAAAAAAAAATATATAGTTTGATTTTTAGAAAAATCACTTTGTGTAGCTTAGGTACACAAAGGAAATAAACTGTATAAAACCTTAATTGTCTTTCAGGGAAGGAGCAAGTGTTTGAGTCACAATGGCCACTTCAGACTCAGTTGTCCTCATTTCCATTCAATATTAAGAGAACAAACAACAAAAAGACAGTCAACACTTTGCTGAAAGTAAAGAAATGGTGGCTAAGCTTGCAAACAAAATATATAAAAAAAAAATGAATAAAGTGGTTTTCCTTCAAATTTCGGATAAAAACATACCTGTCAAACAAAGGCAAATTATATATTTCTAGGTTTCAAAAAGTAGCTAATGCTCAAAGTAAATACACATCGAGTGTATTCTGGCAAAGACAGAACAGGATCCAATTTTATGATGGATATCTCAGCAGCATATTTCAATTCCCTGTGTATAAAAAAATGCAATGTTAATTTACAGTCTATAATATATTGTATATAGGATAAAACAGAATTACTACGGACTTGCTGACTGTTTCTAATTGGGTCATTTACCGTTCTTCTTGACCAGACACAGTTTAATTTTGTTTAGAACATGTGAATTTGAACACTATAACATTTTCCTGTGCTTCGTTATTCAACTAATTTTTCACTCTTTTTTCTGTGATACATATAGTTTGTTTTATGTAATTTTTATTTTTTTTTTGTTTTTAAATACCATTAGCAAAAATGGTAAAAATAAAAAACATCTTTTTCACATTTTTATTTATTTTATTTTTTATCACGAAGTGCCACTAAGATAAGTTTTATAATTCTGTCACTTTTCTATTACGGAGGTTTTTAAACAGGTGACATATGGTCGTCAAGGGCAGGGTGAAAAGCTAGGGTTTGAGCTGATTTAACAATCTATTGGGAGGTTGTAAAAGACCGCTGGGGGTGTTGTTACATAATTTTTTTTTCTTGCTGATATCCCCAGAAACTGGGGCTGACATATTAACCTAAGTTACAGGGAAAATATTACCCCTATTACTCACTATAGAGCTGAACTCAGTCTGTTTGGACCCAGCAGCTACTGCAGTTTCCCCAGCCCTAGCAATCACGTGACCACCGGGGTTGAGAAGCAGGAAGCCCGAAGGTTCCCGGCTGATGTGTTTATATAGGATTCATTAAGTATTCTATGTACAGAGATAAGAAAGGTAGTAATAAACCATATCTTCTTTCTCTCTGAGGAGCCTGTGGAGCTGACTTTTCATCTTCACAGCTACATGGTTGCCATGCAGCTACAAACTCTGCAAGGACCTTCAAGAACATTGACCATCTGGACTTTAAAAGTGAATGGATGATCAGCAAGTAGTCAGTATTGGCCTGGGGTGTCTGTGACCCACCCGTGGACATGATTATTTAGAACTATCCTGCAGCTTCTGTAATAATTACTCTTACTGCACATGACTTGCACTCTGTCTCTTGCTTTCTGCCTCTCTTTCTTTGCTTTTCTGATTGAAACCATGCCCATCTCATGTGGACCAATCAGAGCGTGAGAGTAGTGCAACTCAAACAAAGGTAGACATGTTTGATCGGGTTTTTCACTCTTTTCTGGTGTAAATTGCACCTAAGTGAGCCGGCTACGAGGTCTAATGTGCCTAATGAATGTGTTAGGTGCATTGTTCGTAAGACTCAACACTTTCTAATGCGCCTAACATGAGAGGGCATTTTGTGGACGTTATGGGGGCATTATGGAGGTGTGTCGCACCACACTCGTAATATTAGACACATATATAAATGTGGTTCGGCAAAACTAGGCAGACATGTTTTAATGAGGAGCCTGAGGAGTCGAAGTGGAGCTGGATTTGCTGTTAGGGAAAAATCGTCCAATATTTCTCAATTTACACCAGTACAATAATAAAAAGTAATTTCTGATCATTATCAAACTATATAAAATTAAATTATTTAAATGTAATAAAACATTTTTATCAAATAAAATTAATATAAAAAAACTAATTTTACATTACATAACCCACTGATGTTGTTGTTCAGATTTTTTAATTTTTACTACATCAAATTTGAACTTTGTTTTTGCTGCTCTCACCCTTTATTCTTCATGCAGCAAGAGCCAACACCCCACAGGTCTTGCTGGGACCTGTGGTCCACCAAGCAAGATCAGTACCATAGTTTCTATTCACTGACATGCTGTTCTAATGACTTTTCTCTTATTTCCAGCCTATCTATAGCCTTTATACATGTTTGGCACATTACTAATGCACCTAAGTTCCATAATGCGCCTAACACATAGACGAACTTTAGACCTCATTTATAATCACACAAAAACCACTTTCATACATTCAGGTGCATTATACACTGAAAACAAGACTCGACAATTCTCTTCGAAGCACCTTCCTTAATACATGTCTCCCAAAAAACGGAGTTTGTTCTGTTTTATAATAACAAAATGTAATCATAAGGTAATCAATGTTATGGTTTCCGTATTGGACTCAGACACCTTAGATTAACTCATGTAAATGAGCCAACCACTCAGCTATACAGAACATGCAAATGCTCATATTAACTATGTTGCTATAATTATGGCAACAGTTCATATCATTACAAAATTGTAATATGTTATTATAGAATGAACTGCATGCAAACAAGTGATTAGCTACAAATTAGCTTTAGGCTCGGTTCACACTGCTTATTCAAGCCGTAATTGCGGGACGGATCCCGCACGCAATACGGCTTGCATAAGGGGCGGGGCCGGCGGCGGGGCGGGGGCGCTGCCCGCCGTCCCCATAGACTGTCATTATCTACGGCGCATATTCCGCTGGGATAATGAACATGTCACTTTCTCCCCGCCCGGCGGATTCGCCGAGCGTAGAGGAGTGACGGAATCCATAGTTCTCTATGAGAACTGTGGATTACCGTAATGACTGGGACGGACTCCAGCCGTATTGCAGCGCAGTAGGGTGTGCGATACGGCTGCAATCCGTCCCTGAAATAAGCCGTGTGAACGGACCTTTACATGCAACCCTGTATATTTAACATGCTAATTGAACATGCTAATTGAAACAGCATATATATCAATTCCTTACCTGTCTCTGTGGTCAGTGAATGGCACATTTCTTGTTAAGCCACATGACACTGGTCAAACTAATAGTCGGATTCAGAATGATCCAACAAGTATTTTGACCTGTGTTTCAATGTGGATTTTGGTAATCTCTATGGGAAATTGGATGCAAATTATTGAACATGTTCTAAATTTTATTTAAAATAAAACAAAAAAAACGATGGGCTTCGCTGCGGAGAACCCTCAGGTAGTTATCCCTGACGTGGCCACTCGCGGTGACAGCCGAAGTGCTGGACAGAAGATATCGGGTACAGGTAGAGGTGACGGGTCACAGCAAGTGTAGCTGTAGACGGGTGACAGAGAACCAGGCAGGTAAATGGAAAGTACTACGGCAGGATACCAGCAGCAGGATGGAAGACAGCAGACTGGTGCAGAGTCACGTAAACAGCAAAAGAATAACACACTGGAAAACTAGGGGTTAACTCAGGAACACTGGATAATGGCAACAATACAGCAGCCAGGGGTCAGATGCTATGAAGGGCATCAACGAACTCACCCTGTGGCAAGGGAAGGAAGTTCCTTATAACACAGGAGGTAACAGGTAATAGGACAGACAGTTAAGACACTGTCACTTTAAATCAAGGAAGATGGCGCAAATGCACACACAAGATGCCACAGAGCAGGAGCAGAGCAGAGCAGGAGCAAGGTTAGACAAATTGAACCTGCCAGTGGTCGCAGCGGGGACAGGAGCCAGAACAGGTGAGTTCACATGAGAAAAGGAAGCGGCAGATACCCGAGACCTAGCAGGAACCTGGCCATGCCAACAGTCTGCAACCTGAGGTACGGCATGGACCAGGACTGCAGCCATGACAAAACCCAGGCTGTTCCAGCACTGCCGCTTGTTGTTCCTGGGGTGCCCATAGATGTTATTACAATCAGTACTCAAGTGATGCTGCAGCCAAACACAGGCCTTAGAGGTCACATGTTATTTATCCAGGAAAAGACCTCTGTAGCCAGTGAATAGCTGCAGAGTCACGTGATGAAAGAATTCAACGTTATTTGCCTAAACGACTGATAAGCATTTTGTAGAACCAGAACCCATTTAAGTGCAGTATTATGCAAAGTGTTTAGGCAGGTGTGAAAAAAAGTAAAAATGCTGCCAATTAACCACCTTTCATCAGGGAGGCCTCTGAATGTCTCCAAATGTATTCTGCAGTTTGACAACCGCCAACATGCAGCCAATGTCATTAAAGGGGTTTTGCCACGAAATGAGTTCCTTTCATCTTATCTGCTCAGGAGAGAAGGTAAACAAAGCATGCTGAGTCACGGGGGAGATGGAGGGGGTGAGCAGAGAGCGAGGAAGCAGGGAGCGTCTGCAAAGTTTACTCAAATAATTACATTACAACCAGTGGATTCTCTATACAGCAGGCAGCCTCATACACTGCACTTTCTCCCCAACCCCTTACAAGCTCCTTCATGTTCCTTGTCATCAGATAAGAAGAGCAAACACACAAGCGCGGCCAGATCAGCTAACTGTCAGTCTCCTGGTCGTGTCTAATGTAAACTGTCAGGAAACTTAAGGGGACTGAGCAATGCTGTAGCTCTCAGAGGCTTCACTTTTTGTAATCACATACATTTAGAAAAGTGATTAAATACCCATTTTGGAGGATCCCACGTCAACATTACATTGTGACAAACCCCCTTTAAGAGTTATCTTTAGTGTAGACAAGAAGTCCCCAAGGTGATAATATTGCCCCCACATAACCCTGATCTCAACATCACTGACTTGACATGAAGAGATAAAAGGATCTGAGCAAGCTACATCCACAGAATATCTATGGGGCCATCAAAATTATGTGCAAATGTACCTAGAAGAACTGAAGCTGTTTTGAAGGCAAAGGGTGGTCACTCCAAATGTTGATTTGATTTTGATCATTCACTTTGAATTTTGTTAACTGATAAAATAAACTGTTGAAGAGGTATTCCTATTTCATCGATTAACTTTAAACATGTAGGCAAATTTTAATAAATATTATTACCAAATACATTGCTGTTCTGATTTTACATCCTTTCAGAGTTAGAACAGATCTTATCTACAATCTTCCCTAGATTACTGACCACCTGTCTCTGCTCTTACAGACTGTTAGGCCTCGTTCACACGGCTTATTTGGGCACAGATTGGAGCTGTACTGCGCGCCGGATTTGCGCTGCAGTACGGCTCCAATACGTCTCAGTCATGACGGTAATCCACAGTTCTCACAGAGAACTATGGATTCCGTCTCTCCTCCCCGCTCGGCGAATCCGTGAATACGCGCCGTGAATAATGAATGTCTATGGGTCCGGCGAGCTGCCGGCCCCCCGCCCCGCCTGCACAGCTGTCGGTGTAATTGCGGGGTGAAATCCGTCCCTGCAATTACACCGGCAATAAGCCGTGTGAACCAGGCCTTAGAGCAGTAGTCACTCCCAGCTGTTTGTTATGAGCCCAACAGAGCATGTTTATATTTCTTACTTACAAGCTTTAAAGGGGTTGTCTCATTACAACAGTTGGCCTCCTTTGATGCTGGTTGCCAAGCAGAGCTTGTGAAATGGAGGGGAGTGTTTCTCCTCCCAGCAGGGAGTATTTTCACTCTCTGCAGCCAAGTGATGATTTATTCTGTGTGAGCTGGGGGAAGAGAAAGGTTCTCATCTGTCAATGGAATCATTGGAAGTGAAAAGTGTAACTTAATAGTTTATATCTAAATTTATCGCTCTCTCTACATACTTTGTAACTAGAATGGGCATTTGACATTCAGGGCTCTGGGAAAGATGAGTGATTTTTTTTTCTCTGTCTCTCTCACACACAGTGATATATCCTACAGATTACTATATCTCTGACATCGGCCTGCACAGCTGTATCACAAGTGGTTTATGTGGGACCTCGCATATTTATCACAAAAGTTTTTTTTTTACGTGGGACTGCACAGTACAGCTGTGTTCTCTCTCCATGTAATTTGCATGGGACTGCACATATTACATGGGACTGCTGTGTACAGCTGTGTTCTATATTTCTGATTTAT